>SRQH01000107.1:0-55995 GCA_018360345.1 Claviceps sp. LM84 group G4 | reverse complement strand
CCCCCCCCCCCCCCGGTACCCACACGCGAGGCACGTAACACGTTGTTCAGAGACAACAAGATAGGTAGATAGCCTTTTATTTCAACAGCTTCTGCGGAGTACATACTCAAAACCGAAATCCTTGATACGCGCGTCTATTACATATTGTGCGGGACAACCGTCGATGCCGTGGAACTGCCCAACTCTCTACCTTCCCGACACAAACACAACATCTTGCCGCGTGGTTTGAGGATCAACCGAATTCATCCACCACTACTCCGTACATGTAGTCGAATACACACGAACCAAATGCAGCCTTTCATGCCCATCGGCCAATCAAGGCCATAATACCGCAGCCCAGGTACAGCGATATCAGCATCAGGGCCAGTCGGTTCTTGTTGTTCGTCCGGTGGGGGTTGAAGAGAAAATCGCGCGCCAGCATCTCCACGAGCCCGGTGTAGATCAGAATACCAGCCGAAATGGAGTCCAGAACACCGGACACTATATTTGCGGTGAAAGAGTCTCCATTGTACGTGTTGTGCAAACCCAGGCCGATAGCGATGGAAACGGGCGTCGTCAACCCATAGGCCAGGCAAAGCGCCCACGGGAGCCACTTCCACTTGATCGGGATGGGGATCGTACTCAAGCGAGCGCCGATGCCGAGACCTTCGAATGACTGATGGAAAACTAGGACCGGATACAAGGTATTGAAGTCGTCGCCGCCCGCTACCCCCAAATTCAGGCCAATGATGACACTGTGGAAGATGACGCCAAATTCAAGTACCAGAAACGCCGCAATCTGAGAACGGAATGCCTGGTGAATCTGTTCCGAGTCTCCTTCCAAGTGCTTCAGCTCCTCCAAGTCACTATCGTGCTCGCTGTCATTGGCTGAGCGAGCGAGTCGTTGTTTCATGGCCAGTCCATCGTCCTGATCAGCCGCGTGCAAGTGCATGTGTGAGGCGTGTGTTCCTGCGCCCGGTGAATCCGTGATGATGTTCTCGACAGCAGCGTGGGCAAGGCCATGCTTCTGTTCGATATAGTACTCCGCCAGGAAGTCCAGCAAGAAGATGATCATGGCCGACGAGAGGGCAATTGCCGGCGGCCAAGAATAATTCGTCCATCCATCGGTCAAGCCGACACAGCTGGCCGGACCGATGGCCTCATACGCTGGGTCGAGTAGGTGCATGAAAGCAGTAGCGATGATGACGCCTGCGCCAAAATAACGCGCAAACAGATAGACAGACAGTGGGATCTTGAGTCGTTTCATGCGCGTGGCCAGCACGGGGAAGAAGGTCACGGCTGTGGAGATGACGAAGATGACAAAGATAGCAGAGATATGCAATCCAAGTCTATCATCATAGCCATTGCTCTCGTCTTTCAGATGGCAGATGATGTCGACGAGAGGGGTGTTGTC
This sequence comes from Claviceps sp. LM84 group G4, assembly GCA_018360345.1. Lineage (NCBI taxonomy): Eukaryota > Fungi > Ascomycota > Sordariomycetes > Hypocreales > Clavicipitaceae > Claviceps > Claviceps sp. LM84 group G4. The sequence goes on along the minus strand of SRQH01000107.1, from coordinate 54,602 downwards.
CAGGTCGACGGAACTCGCATTGAAGCCTGTTGTTGAGTCTGCCATGCTGAGGGATACTCTGACACTGGCGTTGGCTTTTGTTTGATTCTTGATTAACTTATAAGTTATTGGCCTTTGACGTCGAAAAGTGAAGCACAACCAAAATCTGACGGCACCATCGATCGTCAACAATGCGGCCACCATATATAGTTATTTCATATTGTGGCGGGTATCGTATAGATCTCCTATTCTGCCTATATCATTTTCATCCTTTGCCATTTTCTCCCAACATTCGCTATCTGAAAAGGACCCTCTGGACCTCAGTACATACCTGGTTGCGCAACTGGGCAGTGAGAACCTCTACGGCCGTTGGCGCTCGTTAGTCGTTGTCGTTATTACTGCATCATCTATATTCCCCACCCACCAGGTAATCACAGGGCAGCACAAGTCTGCACTTCTACCTCTTATGAGGTACTTCGTTTGGCGCGGGACTTTTTTTTTGTTTCTTCACCGATGACCTCTATCCGGCAAGGTCAGCTCCGTACGGCTAATTGTTTATGTCGCTGTGAACGTTCGATGGGGCTGGATAGGTAGTGATCAGTTCAGACTAGGCTAGCCGCGAAGCCATCCGGGTTGGAGATGCACTCCCGAGCCACTGGTTCCTTTGCCGAATGCTAGGGGTGAAAGTAAGATGGTCTTATTCGCTTTTTTTTTTTTTGGAGATTGAAGTCGCTTGCTTTTATTTGGCTTTCCTGTCTGTTTACGTACATTCGTCGAGAAAATAGCTTGGCGTCTTGGTGCTAGGTACTCGAGACTCTTCATAACGGTACGTTGGACGTGAGAAGTGGTGTTTCAATGACTGAGAGCATTCCTGAAAACCACGTACTATCTAAATGTCTGGAGTACGGTCTGTCACGATGTCCGGACCGGTCTGGTGTCTTGGAGACGCATCCTCTCGAGAATCCTCTTTCGCACGTACAGATGGCGCATTTTCGTGTCAATCGACATCGACGTCATGCAACATACGATATATGCTACAACTAGCGCGAAGACTTCTCCTCGCGAGTCGCGACTGAGCATCGACCCGTCTGTTGCCTGTGCCAACAAGGCATGTCCCGCGTCTCCCGCGTGTCAGCATCTTTGCGTTAGGTACCTAGGTACATACCATGTACGATAATCTCCTCTGGCTGGCTTTATGATTGTTGCTCTGCCGCCGCAGCACAACCATGCTGGCCCCAGATTCTCTACTAACCTACGGGACTTTGGAGCTTTGTACGCATCTGAGGTCAGATCAATGATCATCAAGTTCAAGTTCGTGAGAGGTCACGTCGCACGCTTGCTGGCTCGTGCGGGGCAAACCGAAAAGTGGATCACAAGCGTTTGCAAATCAGGAGGTACCTACCTTAGGTACCTAGGTACGGAGGTACATACCCCTCCGTAACTTCGTTCAAGAGGTAAGGCGAGATCTTGGACTCTGCAATAATAACAGCGCGCCTGGTAAATGCCAACACGTCAGTCACACTTCCGGTCGCCTCTTCTCAGGCATTGCTTCAGCAATGTAACCACTGATGGCCAAAAGAAAACTCTCCACATGTTTTTGTTCGCTGGCTTGTCCTTATTAGCAAGGGCAACACGTCGAGGCTTTGTTCTGTCCTCACAAAGGGAGATCCCATATCATAAAGATGGTAAGCTGCGCCCGTCCTTACCAGAATCCATTGTCGCCCGCGGCAACATGTCCAGAGCATTTGTTCTCCATTTCGGCGAAGGAGTCCATGGGGAAACCTCACAGAACGACTGTTTGTCCTGTATCGATCTGCATGCACAATGAGGGATGCTAAGACCTTTATGAGCGGCGTTTCATCCACTCAGCAATTCTGCAAAGCTCGACGACGGACAACTGCAGTAACCAATACAGTCTCGGCTTACCTTGATTCGGAGACGCAGGGGCGCAGGGGACGCAAACACGGCGACTCAACGAAGGACGCCGAGCAGTGAATACCGATAGCTGTGGTCCGAGTGTACACCTAGCGAAGAACCCGTTGCCGAGAATCGGACACGGTCCAGCTCCTTTGCTTTCTTTTCATTCGGTGCTCTTGGACATTGGAGAACCTTGGGCCATTGTCAAGAGAGCCGAGTTGAGGTGGTACCTAGCTGTTCATGTTCTTGATGCTCCTCTCCACTGAGCTATGAGCGCACCAACTACCTCAGCAATGAATCCGTTTAGCAATTTCTTCACTACGACAAGGGGGCGTGGTCAAGCCAGCTCCCTTGGCTCCCACTCTTCTTTCTTGCTGTGGCGGAGCCTCTGTTGCTGAATGCTGTTTGCGCGGCTGACACTTTCAGCTTCATAGGCCTCCTTTATATCTATCCCCGTCTGTTGATACTGATTCGTCCAATCAAGCAATGTCTGTCATCCGAAGCACCAGAGGCAGTCACATGATGTAGTATTGAACAAGGCGTATTGCAAAGACTTGGCTTTGTCGGTGTTCGATGACTCTAATAAATGCTTTCATGGATGCTTTCGAGAGTGAAGTCGGAGAGGAAAGGGGATACACGCTCAGGCGACTCTGTCTTTCGATTCCCTCAATTAGTATTTAGTTTGCTGTGTCACCAACAGTTATTCCCGCGCAATTTTCTTTTTTTTCTTACTCTTTATTTCCAAGAACTTCTGTTCTAAGCCTTACTTTCCCATTCCGCTTTTTCCAACTTCATAATCACGTCGCACGAATCATGGCTCAAGAGTTATTGGCGGCCTTCTCGTGTCCGGAAGCTTCTCGAGGGGTGGAACAGCGCGCAGAAGCAGGTCTTGTCGTTCCCCCATATGTTCCAGGCTCAGGTTCGTGTCCGGAGCCGAGTCATCATTACAGTCTGGCCGCGTCCAAGAGAGATCAGCAAGAAGCATGGATGACGCTGTTTCGCCTCGATATCGACTTCAAACGGAACATTGAAAAACTTTACACACTTTATCATGACAAGTTCATCGCGTTACTTCCCAATGCGTCACGCGTAGTACTGCCTATCCAAGACGACGGCTACGAGATTCCCGAGAGCCCGTCGCTTTCTTTTCCTGGAGTGACCCCACCACCGCGACCTTTTTATGAGTTCATCCCACCAGGTACGAGTTCGGATAGCAGCAGCGAATGCGATTCGGAATCATCCAGCAACGAATGCGATCCAGGTAGTTCATCCGAATTGCAAAGTTGGCTTGAAAACTCCGAACCCGGAGCTGTCTTGGGTCATGCGACTTTCGATCATGGTCAACAACCCGGGTCGGATGAGATGAGGGACGGCGTGTTCCACCAAGCCATGACCCAACAAGGGAGCTCAAGTACGGCACTACTACTTGGATCATCAAGCGCAGACGTACGACCAATGGTTTCGGTAGGCGCGGCTGAGAATTCTATCAAGATTTACCACCAATACAGTAACGGTGAACTCGAGGTGCCACCAGGTTCACAGCATATTAGGTTTATAAGGGGTATAAACGCAGATTCAGACAGGCACTTCAAGGACATGCGCATGGCATTCCCATTCTACGGTACCGATATTACTGCCCAAGATAGGGAGACTGGCTACTACACATATGATGCCGATGGTCTGCCCGCATCCCACGACAGAATTTTTAAAGCGCGGGAGAGAACTACACGGATAACGGTAGACATTAAGCGAGATGATGTACCCGAGCGCGAGGCTAGTTTATGGTATGATACATGGGAGTATCAACCGAAGTCATGGGGCCCCGAAAACATTTTTGAGTACACGGAAGACGCCCAGCTCCTCCTCAAAAATTACACGACCCAAGATATTCGGCACTATCTCAAGAAGTGTCCAAGACGGTACGTCTTATGGATTCAGCGCGTACCATCACAGTCAAACAAGCGAACTTTGGACCGCTCAGGGAAGCAGAGCATGGAGGACAAATGCTGCAGGTGGGATGGCTGCCCCATTGAAGGCCGTGCCGTCACAGGCATGATACGCGTGGCCTTTGACGAATTCCCATTGCAAACCAGTCAAGGCATTAAAGACCCGTTCAAGGTGGCCATGATTATGCATCTCTGGTGTTTTGAGCAGTTTCTTGACCCCGTCTTGTACCTCCAGAATGGACGTATGCACTTCGATACCCGCACATTTGCTACTCCATTACATGAAGCCTACGCCCCCCTGGACCATGATTTCGGAAACCTCGGTAGAGCCGAGAAAAAGAACCCCTTTAGCATCCGGTTAGGTGACGGCAAGAAATCAGAGGATGTAGGCAAAGTGCTGGAGATGGCACGCGACCCGTGGCTCGAGAGAAATCCAATGCCAATCGTAGGGCTACCCCGGGATTACGAAGACTCCCTAACGTACGCTATTACTTCCTGGCGTGATCAAAACAAGACCAAGTCCAAGATCAAGCAGGGCATAATAAGGCACGGGAGAGAGCCGCCAACGCAGAGACTAGCCAACGAACCGGAGTGGCTCAGATTCTACGGGACCGCGATCCAGAAGCACCTTGGGAGTTTGTTGGGATACAAGGCGGCCTTGGATAACGAAAAGACAAACAAGGCGCGGAGGATGCTTCAAAGTCCTTCTGAAGAAGCAGAAGAATTTGGCGATATCGAACTCCAGCAGGCGGAAGGAGGGACGACGCGGCTTCAGGATATCGAGGAGGACTTATACGAGGACGAGAGGCCCTCTAAAAGAGCAAGAAACAACTAAAGGTATAAAGGGCATGATGGTGACCTCGCGTGTGCCACTTTGCGAAGGCATGGTACCAGAGAAGAAATACATGTGTAGTACGATGGCGACCGCCGTATATACGTATGGGCGTTGATGACGCATGTGCCGCCTGATCAGGAATTCATGAATGCGCGACGCTTGTGCATCGAGGAAATACGCAAATCGCGACAGTGAGCACAATGATTTGGTTCATGCACAGGATGCAGGCGCGAAAGGTTGGCTCCTTTGCTTGGAAATCTAAAGCACGGCACATACCTAGACTCTAGTAGGGCAAGGTTGAAAGAAGTTGAGCAGGCTCATGTTCTTTGTGCACCAGATTCTGGTGCAGCCTACCTTAAGAGGTACCTACATATGGAAGAAAAAAAAAACCGCGACTCACGGAACGCACCGCCATCTAACATGATGGACGAGTGGGTTCAACTTTTTTGATCGCTTGCGCATGAGGTCTCTGTTGTAAGTCGAGTTGGGCGACTCGGAGACTCGGAGTCGTCGAGTACATACATATTGGAAACTGGCCAACAAGACGTTACCGAAGAAGGAATCGAATACCTACCTCCACTTCCGACCTTTTTTGTAGGTATTCTTGATCTCGAAGATTTTTCTGCTGTCACGTACCCGGATGGTTAACGGTTCTTTATCTCGGCTCTTTCGGCGCATCGGGACAGACGTCGAATCTGCGTTCTCTGTACATAGAAGGCAGGGTCAACTTCCAAGGATCTCTTCAAACCCCCAGCGGCATAGGTCATCATGGCCACTTTGACTGGTTGCGCTGGGAATTCGTCAATGGTCACGCGAGGCCGTAAATCCGGGTGGAAGTCTTACCAAAAGAGGAGTCGTGCATAATTTCTGGTCTTTAGGATACCCCTGCTGTAACTTGTATTGTGTGATTTGTCTTGCTGTTAGGAAGATCATGTACATATCTGTATGTAATAGAGTCCATTTTGCATTAAACAGTTCTTGTTTTAGATGTATGTATGTACTCCATGAATCCATATGCGCGCTACACGTGCTCACGACTCACGAGAGTCACTGCTGCTGAGTCCTGACTCATGACTGCAACAATGAGAAGAGGTTCAAGAATCTTGATAAAGGAAACGATGGCCCCTGGTGAGCCCTGGTAGTGGTGAGTCGTGAGTCGTGGACTCGTGAGTCGTGACTGGTCCCCCCACTTTAGTCATTTTAGGGTTGGGTCCACATCCCGCCCTTGGCCTGACGAGGCTGACCAGTGACACCTCGCGTCACCCAATCGGCCGACACCGGCTGGCCCCGACCGCCTGCCAAGTCATAATAAACAACTTATCTTCTGCAGCGAAACAAGATAACGGTCGTTCTGCTTCTCTATTCCGAGATTCTTTCATTTCATTCTTTTACCTGCAGCACGTCTCGAAAGCTAGCTTGGAAAGTCTCTCCAATCCCGGGGGACCAATTCCCTCTACCGCGTCGCAATTGACCTGCTCTTCGGGGAGGATTTTCACCTCGCCAATAGAAATTGCCCGTCATGTCAGCCTCCTTACCTGGATCGAGGGATCTTCCGGTTTCGCAGTACGATCTGAGCACGTACCTGGGGAGAGTGAAGCATGCAGTTGGATTGACGGATCCAAGGTGAGTTTTTTGGGGGTGTCTTTACACCGCTGTGATGTGATAGCTCTATGACAACTTTGAGAGTTCAATGGGAATGGAAACGTTGCGTGAAAACGGTGACCAGAGGGGACAAGAAGACGGGACCGAAGAAAGAACAAGAAGAATGAAAGAATCACGGAATGGCGCTTGACTTCACAACACTCATCGGTCAACGCAGCACACTTGTCCACAAACTGACAAAGCTATCACGAATCAAAGCACCCTCTTCGCCGGCACTAGCGGCCTCGAGCAGGCGAAGCAGCTCGTAACAGACTACAAAACGGGCAAGATTGAACACATGACCCCTGAGCTATGGCACGCCAAAAAAGTAGTAGACTCGACATTACATCCCGGTACGTTTGCTCTTTGCGTACCTTTGCGTGTCCTATGTCGCCTTCTTGCGCCTTTGCCCTTCTCCAAGTCCAGCATGTCCAAGCCCTAACATTTTTCTTCTATGAGTAACCATGTGAAAAGACACTGGCGAGCCCGTCTTCCTCCCATTTCGCATGTCCTCCTTTGTCATTACCAACCTCGTCGTCACAGCCGGCATGCTCCAGCCCGGCCTGCAAACCCCCGGCATAATCGCCTGGCAAATCGCCAACCAGTCCCTCAACGTGGCCATCAACTCAGCAAACGCCAACAAGTCCTCCCCCATGTCGACCGCCACGCTGGCCAAGTCCTACGCCGTCGCCGTCTCGGCATCCTGCTCCGTGGCGCTCGGTCTCAACGCTCTGGTGCCGAGGCTCCGCGTCACAGAAGCCACGCGCAACATCCTCAAGCGCCTCGTACCGTTCGCCGCAGTCGCCACCGCTGGTGCCCTGAACGCGTATCTCATGCGGAGGGGTGAGATCGCGACAGGCATTGATGTCCGGCCCGTGCTCTCCGAGGAGCAGAAGCTCAAGCTGCGCGAGGAGGGCAAGTCAGAGCGCGATGTACCCTCGCTCGGCCGGTCCCAGACAGCCGCGCGGTTAGCCGTGTACGAAACCGCCGCGAGTCGGGTCTTCAACAGCTCGCCCATCATGATTATCCCGCCCATGGTGCTCTACCACATGCAGACGAAGCAGGCCTGGTATAAGCGCTTGATGGAGGGGCCCTACCTGAGGGCGAGGCCGCGTCTGGCGGCCGGTATCCCGATTGGTCTTAATCTGGCACTTATCGCGGCGACATCGTTTGCGGTCTTGCCGCTGGCGTTGGCCGTATTTCCGCAACAGCAGGAGATTGGGGCGGATAGCTTGGAGGAGGAGTTCCATGGGAAGGGTGGCAGCGGTGGGAAAGTGTGGTTCAACCGGGGTTTGTAAGCGATTTTATCAGCGGGCATTGGTTTTGCATTGCATCTTGCTTGCTTGTGCGTGCGTGTGTGTGTGTGTGTGTGTGTGTGTGTGTGTGTGTCTGAGGTGAAGATATCGTACTAGCGTTCTTCTCTGCAAAAGAAACAGCAATAGGAACCATCGCCATTCAGAAAATCCAGCTGCATACTCCGTAATCGTATCAAGTCCAGCCACGTTTATTTAAGCACATCAGTAGTCTATCTACTTACACACCCATTGAGAAGAGTTCAAAAATGACACTCTTCGAGGATGAAGCCAATGTCTACCCAGGGCATTGATAGCAAATTGAGCTTGGGGGAACTCTAGATGACAACGTTTTCATGTCGAGATCATGCCACAAATTTTTGTGTATGTACCTACGTGTACCAAAGGTCAAAACCCAACTCCATCACGAGAGTGCTCATCCAAGTGCTCTCCGTGTATGTAGCTATCGTCGTCTCCGAAGCAATGCACGCTTGCTTCCTTGCGAAGGCTATCTGTGCAAAGAAGGTGCAGGTGCGATTTTTGTCCAACAAAAAAGTCGATCATGTAATTCTGACTAGGTCTTGAAACAGGTCATCTACAGTGTTGTATACCTGATCCACCAATCCGTAAAAGGTGCACTCTACCTTCTACGTAGATATGTACATACTTATGTAGGTATGTGATATGTACGCTGTACAACCCTGCCTATTACTTTTCGACAGCTACATGGTTCCTAAAAAGCTGGACATCTTCTCAGATTTGCCCCGTGCACGAAAGTATACATACATATACAATTGAAGCGAGCCCCATCTCCATCAAAGCCCCTCCTCCTAATCCAAGCTCTCCATCAACTTCTGCACCACAGGAACATACAGAGCTGCCTTCTGGAAATCTCCCAACCGGACTCTCATCAGGTCAAACGCAAGCAGCGCACAGGGCTCCTCTGGCCCATCCTGCACCGTCGCTCCTCTTCGCAACGATCGTTGCTTGGTATATCTCTGCGAGAAATGCGTCAGCAGCGTGCGCTTCGCCTCCATCCGGCGCGCGATGTCGAGCGCCTCCCCCATGGTGGAGTGCTTCTTGGCCTTGGCGTCGTCCTTCTTGTCGTCGCCAAAGGTGCACTCGTGGACAAGCAAGTGGGCGCCCTTGCAGGCCTGCGCAAAGTTTTGAGATGGGCGGCAGTCACCCGAGTAGGCGATGCGCAGACCGGATGTCAGCTCGAGCTCGACGGCGTGGGACTGCCAGCAGTGGGTGACAGCGATGCGCTTGATGCCGGCGAGGCCAAAGTTGTCGTCGCCGTCGCCAAGTTCTTGAGACGTGATGATGTATTTGTCTCTTTCTTGGGGTTCGGGGCAGTTGGGGAAGCGAAGGCGATGGAAGCCCATGTCCTGGGCCTGAGAGAGTTCCTCGAGCATGTCGCGGTAGCGGCCTACACAGGAGATGGCGAGCGTGGCGGTGTTGTTGTTATCCTTTAGGGCTTGTTGGTACCAGGCTTGGATGACGGATACGATACCCATGTGGTGATCGGCGTGGAGGTGGCTGATGACGATACATCGGAGACCGCGAAGGACATCGGTGACGTCTTTGGTGTCAAAGGCACGGCGGATCTGGCCAAGCGTGCCTTCGCCGCAGTCGAGAAGGTAGTTTCCGATGCCTGGCACACGGATGAGGGTTGCAGAGACGTTACGGTGCTTGCTTGGCACCGAGGACCCAGTTCCCAGAGGAATGATCTCGGCGTCTCTGTTCGGAATGTTCTTCTCTGTCTCCTCGACGCGGGCCAGAAATTCGGGCTTCTCGGCCTCAGCTTTCGCAGCTCTGGCCATGGAAAGCAGTTCCTCATCGACCGACTGCGCTGCGCTTAACAAATCGGTGAATGGAGCGACGGCTAAATCGTCAAAGGTCAAACGTGGCATCAATTGTAATTTCTTGCCCGCGCGACCTAGCTCGATCGGTGAGCCAGCCGGCGGCGCCGGATAGGTGACCTTGTTATCGTATTTTGGCAGGGGAAAACGTTCGGGGTCGAGCCTGCGCAGCTTGGTTTGGACATCCGCTGCGCCGGAATGCGTAATCATATTGGGACAGGTATCTTCGGCACAAAAGATGTGCTTGATCTGAGAGTGCTCCTCGGTGAATGCCAGAATCCGGCGATCCGAGGCCAGGTTTGTCCCCAAGATCCAGTACATTACATGGACGTCCGTCATGATCTCCTTTGTCTGCCACTCTGGTCTTCGCATGAACGAGTCAACAAGATCTGGAGTCGCAATATCGGCGACGATGATCCCCTTCCCTGGTTGTGGATTGCCCAGCACCATCTCAGGCGTGACAAGCTTGCCATCTTTTCCCTCTACCGACTGCCCTTCGGTGAGATACTTGAAGTGAGGTGGTTTCACTCCCAGTTCTTTCGCAACATCCGCTTTGAATTTGCCTCTGCGCTCTTTACATTTCAAAATGTAGGACATGGATGTTTCGCCATAAGCTGTTCGCGGTAAGGGGACCGATTTAGGATTTAGTTTGCCTTCGATCTTTCTATCGTCAGCTGCAATGCCTGGTCTTAGCACCCATGCATCTCCATCCGGGTTTTGCACCTCAACACCGTCACACGCATACGGCCCCTTATACGCTTCGAGTCGGTTGCTAATAACGACGACGGCGGTATCTGTCGGTCTCAGGTCGCGAATCTTTCGGGGCATTAGAGCTGACGGATTGCCGAGGCCAGCACCGAACATGAATCGTTCGACAAGCATCGTAGCAACGTCTGGGTCAGAAAGTGTCGATCTTTGCTTTCTAGGCAACTCGGAAACAGTGTGCTCATCAATCTCGGCCACCATTTCTTCGTGAAGTCGTTTTGGTGGGCTTTCCGAACGAGCTCTCCTCACAGGAATCTTCCAAATGCGAACGCAGTCATCTTGCCAATCTGGTTCTAGATTTTGAGGATTTATACTCCGAGGATCCTCCCTGGTCTCATGTGTATTTACACCGATGTGTTGGCGGAAAATGACTGGCCGACACGCAGCCAATATGTGATTTAAATTGTCGGCTCCATGAACACCGATCCTTCCACTTCCCGCCTGCTTCAATAACTTCTTCTGCTGCTCTGCTCTCTTGGAGTTTTCCGCAGTTGTGGCCTCTTGGGCAGACTCATATGTAGCACCGACACTGAGTAAGTATCCCACCAGACCGCCCATTTGCTCCCAGTCCAGTGTCCCGCTCAAGAAGACATGCTCTGTGCTTCCTAAACGAATCTTTCGACTTGAAAGCGCTCGTTGAGTCCCTTCGGCGACTCGGCCGAGTAGGTACGAACGCTTTTCATGATGAACATAGATACAAGTTCCCGGCGTGTCGGTCGACGGGACGGTCGCGATTTCGGCAGTAGTGGTCATGACCGTGACGTCCGCGCGTGATGACCTGTCTGGGCTTCTCTTTGCATATGTTCCAATTGAACGGATTATCGTTGATGCGCAGGTTTGCTTCGCGGTGGCGGTCGAGGGACGGCAGGCTATTGCGATGGAGGACAGGTTGCGACGGTCGACAGGTTTGAAATATTGCGAGCTACGGATCGCTGCAGGTACGAGGCAGGATTTAAAAAGAGATGGAAAGACTTGCAGACTCGTCACACCCCATGGTTCCATTCGCGTCGGACTGGATAGGGGGTGAACAAGCTGTGTGATCGGATGACGTGGTTGGCGTCGGAATTTCTGTCGATGAATTTTTTGAGGGTTTTGGGCCTTTGGCCGTTTTGGCCTTGGTACTTCCTAAGTTCTTGTTCAGATAAGTGGGGCTAGAGAGGGTGGATACCGCGTACATTACTCCGTACCTACCTCAGGTAGGTACCTACCTACCGCCTTACACCTGTCACCGCGTCGTGACCATTGATGGCATGGACTTCGTACGATCAACGATACAAAGGTCATAACTTCATAAGGGCCAGCATATTGACTTATGCACGGGAGTTCTATATTTCTTCCTCCAATCAACATAGACAAGCCCTTCATCACGAGTATCACCTGACTTCTGTGCAGTCTGCTTTGTATGTAGTCCCATGAAAAGGTACATTTGGTATGTACATGCATATTTTAGATCGATCTCATTATCTCAGAGCTGTTCGCCCATCGAGATGGTCCGTTATTGCCGAAGCCAGATGGCCCTGATCTTCGGGACCTAGCAATATATTGGACTCCATCGCATGCTAGCCAAGAACTCGTGGCCTAGGTCATCCTTTGTATTGCGTCGCGAACCCGTTCCCCAATGTCTTCATTACATCAGACTGGTTTATCTCAGCGACATCAAACTACCTATGTATATACCGACTTAGTTCAAGCCTAGGAAAGTCCATGCTCTCATAGGCCGAGACAGCTAGATAATAGGTATCACAATATATTGATGCCAGCAAGACTCTCTAGATTTCATGAAACTGGCAAGATTGAGAATACATACGGCAATCGGACACGAGGCCTCATCATCTGTCCTTTGTGATACATCATGCCTTCGTCACTGTCGAAGTCGCCCAGGTTTGAAGGGACGAGCTGCGGCGGCGACGGCCCGCAAAGACGAAATAAAATTACAGGGGTGCAAATACAGAACGCCATGCCGTACGGAGTACCTGCGTCACTAGTCAAAAATACTGAGTACACGCGCAAGAAACGATAAAGAAGGGGGGTTCTGAACGAGGACGGGAACTTGAAAGGCTGATGCCCTTGACGTGGGAGGACCCAAGTGGGCGGTTAGGAACTTAGGATCAGGCACAGACAAAGGATTTATGACTACGGAGTAATAAATAAGCCCTTCGAGTTTGCGGGTGGCAAGTTTCTGGAATAAGTTCTCAACCTGTTCATTAGGTACCATCTGCATGTTGTATGTACCTGCATGTTACCGCACGTCGCCTGCACATTACATACCAGTGACCACCCATCCATCACCTGCATGCACTGTACCCACGACCGCCAAGCCACCAAATTTCACTGTGCGGAGAACGTACATATGCACAGTGTACATACATACTTGGCAGCGAGGCTGAGCGTACAGCCAACCGCACATACGGAGTGTGTATTCGACCAACGCGCGACACTTTGGGAAATTCAACAAGGCCAAATTTGGCACATTGGATTACTTTTTCTGCACCGGGGAACCGGATGCTTCCTCCCGGCTAGATGTGACGCTGAACCCGGCGTCTGACCAAGCGTTTATCAACGGTTAACCCCATCCTTGTCCCGTAGCTGGGTTGGGTTTCGGCATAGCCGAAGTCGCCAAACTACATACGACACCCCAGTCGCATGCTGTATGAGCATCCGATTTGGAGATTCAATCTGATCTCAAGCTGTCTTCCCCTTTCAGCTCAGCACCTCTGGGCCTTGTGTCCATAGAGCCACCAAGGATGCGACAGGATCGGCGTCGTCTGGCTGCTGGCTCAATCAGAATTTCCTTTTGCTCGCTAGCTTTGTCGTTTCGTGGAGGCTTCCTTTGTCCTGGTTCAGCCGCATGACACGGTCGCCACCAGATCCCACAAACAGGGAATCACGTTTTTTGGGGCCAGCCGCTCGTTGTCTCATTATTTTCGAGTCAGGACTCAGCCAAGTTTCTCGCTGACTAGCGTTGACAGCCCGGTACGTCAGCTCACGACAACGAGTAGTTGGCCTGGTGCAACGCAGTTGGCGTCGGAATTCAAGACTCATTAAGCCCGCTTCCATTGTCGAACAAGGCCTAGGTACCTATCAGCACGAGCTCTTTTTCCCTCCTGCTTGTGTTGCCGAGTTTCAATTGTTGGGTCTGGTATCAAAGCGATCTACGCTGCGTGGTGGTACATACTACATATAGCCAAAGACCTGCGCGCTTCCTAGCCAGGTAGACAAAGGCATAGGTAACACGAATTGTAGTAACACCAAACACCAGACAGACTCACAGAGTCACAGAGGACCGTTTTGTCAGCCATTCCGAACCAGGAATTCGGTGTCTATGAGACTTCGCGCGTGTAACCAAGCTCATGCCGATAGCCACTGGCAGTCCACCACAAAACGACTACATTCCTTCCCTCATTTATCACGTGCGATTATCAAACCTCACAAACGCATCTCCAAACACCACACTTAACTCGGTCTCAGCTTGTGATACGGAATTCTGGGCACTCGCCCGGCAAGGAAGCAAAGAGTCGTTGGGCCACTCGTTTGTAAATCCTCAATGTTGAAGTTGACAGCGGCTCTACATCCTCACATCTGCGGCGCGCTGCCCCAGCCAGGGAAGGGAACCTGCGACTGAGTGATGGGAGACACACTGGGTCCTGCTCTGCAGGTCATCGTTCTGGTATGTTGAAAATAAATTGTGGCAGCATTCTGGACAATTACAAAGGCAAAACACGATGCTTCTTGTGCGAGGAGAGAGATCATACCCGTCTATTTTGTTTCTGTCCAGCCCACCAAAAGTGTCTCAAATGCGGCCAATACTACCTTTCGCTATCTATCTATCTATCCATCTGTCCATCTGTCCATCTTTCTCACTCCCATTCCTTTGATTCATTCGTTTGTTCATGAAGATACCTGAAAACTAACCCTGCTCAGGGCTCAGGAGGAGGGCCTCAAGAATCCAACACCACGGCGTTCCTAGTCCGCGCCGTTGATGAGAACTGGTCTAAAGGATCAATAGTCGCCGTTGATGCCGGCGTGCATCTGTCGGCAATCACACGCCTTATCGAAGAAGCGCATCCGTCGCCGCCGCCCTCCAAGTTGCCCTTCAAACTTGATAAAGGTCCCTTTTCGGGGTTGGAATTGCCACATGCCTCAGCTGGCGCAAACGCGGCTTATGTCGCGCGTTCTCTCATCGACGCGTATCTCATCACTCACCCACACTTGGACCATATCTCAGGGTTTGTCGTCAATACGGCGGGGTGGCCAGGGACCCGGCCAAAGAAGTTGGCAGGGCTGCCGAGTACGATCCTGGCCTTTAAGAACCACATCTTTAACAACGTAATCTGGCCCAACTTGACCGATGAGAACAATGGGGCCGGGCTGCTCACGTTTCTGAGACTCGTCGAAGGGGGTAGTCCGGCGCTGGGCGACGGCGAGGGCAAGGGATACACTGAAGTTTGCGATGGACTTCTGGTCAAGATCTGGAGTGTCAGCCACGGTCACTGCATTGAGAGACACCCACACCGAGGCTCAGCGTCGAGCGCATCGCCACGATACGGCAGCCACGACGGCTGCTCGCAAACGCCGCGAAGAGATTTGTACAGCCACACATCATCACAGGTTGCTTCACGAAGTCAGACGCTCCTTGGCCCAGCGGCTATGCCTACGGGACCATCGCCGTTTGGCAGCACCTGCGAACTGGAAAAGGTGTGTGTCTACGATTCAAGCGCATATTTCATCCAAGACCAAACACATCGTCGAGAGGTGCTCATTTTTGGAGATGTTGAACCAGACAGCATATCACTGAGCCCCCGAAATGCGCAAATATGGCAAGAAGCGGCTCCCAAGATAGCCGCTGGCACACTGGCTGCCATCTTTATAGAATGTAGCTACGACGACTCTCAAAGCAACGACAGACTATTCGGGCACATGAAGCCATGTTTCATCATGGAAGAGTTGTCTGCGTTGGCAAATGAAGTGGAGGCAGCTCGAAGGATGAAGACGACCGATATCAAAAAGCGGAAGCGGGTCAGTCTAGATGGATCCTATCATGCGCACCGGCCGTGCTCTGTCCGCAAACAGGATCCCATACCGGAAGACCCCATGTCACCCAAGTCCATACCGCCGACGATAGCGACTCCAGAAACGACGCCCGGCTGTAGAGAAAGAACAGGGAAAGAAAACCGCCCCCTTGATACGCCTCACCTTGCCACACCAACTGGTGAGCTTTCTCTCCAGGACATGGAGCCTATGCCGTTGGTGTTGCCGGACTCACACCGGCCGCTGCAGGGGCTTAAAGTGATCATTATTCACGTCAAGGAGAAACTTGATGATGGACCACCCGTGAAGGATAGCATATTGAGGCAGCTGCTAGAGCACGAGAAGGAAGCGAATCTGGGCTGTGAGTTTATCATCTCGAGTTCGGGAATGAGTTTCTATTTTTAAGTGCTTTTGGATGGCGTCTACATTGGTGTACAGTTGCCAGAAGTGGATACCGAATAGCATGTATTGGAAGAAATGGATGACTATTTCTGTCTGTATAAGGACCCGGGACGACATGACTTGTATAACGAAGTATGAACTTTTTCCCGAACAAAAATAATCATGGGCTTTTTTGATTTGGTCTAGTTGCCGGATTTGCCTGCCTGACTCTTGATTTTCTCCAGCCCAGCCTGCCCGCCGATATCGTCCTCGAATTTGGGCCTCGGGAGCTCAAAAGCCTCGTTTGTTCTGCTGTATGTGATGCCGCCCATGCGGCCGATGGGTTGGAGAACCTAGTCAGCGTTAGTGGCAGGGCAGTAACAGCTTCGCGAAGCGGGTTCGTCTCTTCTGCAAGAAGCACAGAAAGAGATGAGAAGAAAAGACAACTACAAAGAAAGGCATGGCAGGCAAGTAGGTAGGTACGTTGCACAAAGGGAGGTAGGTAGAACTAGAAAGTTAAAAGACACACCGGCACGGAACACAGACAGCATGAAACAAGACGCAATATAATGCCGAAAACGCAAACAATCGCAAAAGGAGAAAAAAAAACCCAAAATGAAGAAGGAAAGAAAGAAAGAAAGAAAGAAAAAGAAAGAAAAGCAAAAGACACAAGAGTATGTATCTTGATGGAAAGAGAAAAAAGAGAACCGCAATAAGAAAAAAGAATGCGAAAAAAGAAAAAAAAGAAAAAGAAAAAAACCTACCGCAGGATCAACCATACTCCTCTCCTCATCAATCCCATCCCCCCTAACCCAAAACCTCAGCCCTTCCAACACAACCATCACCCCCGTCTTCCCCCCCCCTTCCCTCCGACTCTCCCACTCCCTCACACTCTCAATCTTCACCTCCACACTAAACACCGCCTCCTTCACCCGCGGGGCCTTGACAACCTCACAATCAAACACCGGCGTCAGGCCACTGACATCCCACTCCGAGACCCCCCACGGAGCATCCACGCTCGTCGAATTCGCGGCCTCGAGAAAGGGTTCGCTAATGATGTTGATGACGGCTTCGCGAGTGGAGAGCAGATTTCGCAGGGAGTCTTTCGGGTGGGCTGCCGGGCTGGAAAAGCCAATGACGAAGAGAGGCGGGTCGTGATGGATGAGGTTGAAGTAGCTGTAGGGGGCGAGGTTGGGGTAGCAGTCTGGGGACTGGGAGAGGGTGGAGAGGAGGGCGATGGGGCGGGGGGTGATTGCTGAGATGAGGAGTTTGTAGTTGAGGGAGGCGGAGCGGAGGGGATCGTAGGGGTCGATGGAGATGTGGTTGGGAGGTTCTCGGGAGGTGGTGGTGTTTGCGCCGGAGCCGAAGGTCCAGTCCGTGTTGTTGGTTTGTGTGAATGTGAAGGGGGGATTGGAGGGGCGCGGCCGAGAGGCCTGTACTTTTTGGAAGTCGGGATGGGGCATGGCGAGAGGAGAGAGGTCGCGGTGTTGGTCGCGGTGTTGGTCGTGGGCTTGTTGTTGTTGTTGTTGTTGTTGTTGTTGTTGTTTGTGGTGATGTTTATTTTTCTTGGGCGAGCGACCGTGGAGGAACTTGGGCGGTTTAAACGGAGTAAATAGGCCCTACATGAGAAACGCAGGGGCAAGAAGAACTGGGAAGACTCGGGAGGTTTGTACTTGATTGAATCGGGGTTCGCGCAAGCGACAATGTCCATGACAATTCGATCCCATGATGTATGACGTGTGTTAGCTGTGGGGAACGAAGCGGCTCGCAGCCGAGTCGTACCGCGTCACGCGTGGGATGCCATTGAGAACCTCTCTTATTAGAGGTACAGTAGGTACATACCTCTTTTATCACTCCTTGGGCGATTGGATTGCGGATCCACGTTGGAAAGAGGGCAATATTTGGATGCAGTACCATCTATCTATATTGGCCAACTTGTGTGCTCGAGTGTAAATCATTTCAGTGGAGGAGTCCGAAACGCATCACGCTTTGCGTCACGAAAACAGAGTCACGAAGCTACCGATCAAGGCAACGAAAATCGAAGCAGTGATGATATACCGCGAGACCCTATAGGCAAGCTACAGTGTAATTGAAACCAGAATATCTCTAACTTCAAGCCTTCTCAATATGTCCCCCCCGAGAAAAAAACAGATCTTCAAAGTTCAAACTCCAACCAATCTAGGTAGTTAGGCCCATCGTACGAAACAACAACACCCCCCCACCCCCCTTCCCCTAGACCACCGCCTAATATATCCAATCGAAAGAACAGACCCCGTCGCTCACTAAGCCCAATGTCGCAAATTTCAAGATGTAAGATGAAAATAAAGAAAAACACGTAAAGAAGAACAAGAACAAGTGCCTGCCGCGTTCTGTTTCCCTCTGCTCTTTCGTTCACCGTCATTACTGGGGCGTGTGGCGTGCAACAATTCTGTTATTTTCCTGGCCGAGACTAGGTCTGGTAGTCTGTAGCCTGGGATGCGGCATGCCTCGCGGCGCCGTTGCATGCGCTCGTAACTCTCGGCCCGTTGTACCGCTATTCGTCTCGAGCTTTTTTTTTTTTTTTTTTTTTGCGCGCGTTTCGAAATCTCACTCCGTGCCCCTTGTTCTTTTATCTTCGCCCCATCTCCATTCCATCCCATACTGGCCCTTTGGCTGCATCGGGTGATAAAACGACCCCTGCGCTCCATTCTGTCGTTCTTGTAGCGGGCTTGATCTGGGTTGAACTTGGGATCCGGCCTGAGCAAGGTTCCTTGTTCGCTTGAGATCACCAAATGGATCAGCCTTGAATTTCCCCTCTGCCTGGCAGCCAGAGCAACCTCGCGTAGTTTTCGCGGTCGTTCGTCTGGGATCGCATCTTCGATAGGGTAAAAACTGGGCGTAGAGACAATCAACAACTTGTTCTCTTAACCCGAAAGTTCATGTTCGTTCACTACTTCTTTCTGAATATCGCGTTAGCCAATGATATACCGCCGTGAGGATGCGTATGCAGTTGAATTGTACGGAAACCGTTTTACAGAAGCTTGTAAGTGACTTACCTCGTAGTCTCACATCATTCAGCCACTCGAGTACGCGTGGCGGCTCGTCTCCGCCAAGAGCATATCCGTCGTGGGAGAGCTGAGCTCCTTGGTCATGGTAGCCATGTAGGCCAGGCATTTCTGCACGTCACCAATCTGCTGCAGACTGCGGGCATCATCTGGCTTGTTCAAGCCGCGCACAATCTCCTCGACGACTTGTTTCTGGTCGAGCCACTGCTCAAGAAGAGGCTTGGCTGGGACGTGCTTCGGCGCAGAAGGCTCTGCCACGGGCATTGACTTGAGCGTAGCCTTGCGAGTGGCGTTGGATGGCTCGGCAGTCTCCGTCTTTCTCTTGCGACCCTTTACAGATTGGGCGCTGCCGCCGGAAGGGGGGGAGCCGTCGGCGCTGCCGTGGTCGTTGTGCACGCGCTTCATGTGGTCTCTCAGGTTCCACTGACGGGGGAAACCATTGCCAGGAACGGCACGTTCACATCCATCGTAAACGCAGAGAAAGGGCTTGTCGCCGTGTCCGTGCAAGCCATGGGCTTCGCGCTCGTGTCGGAGAAGACAGGCTGTAGATGAGAAGCGGGCGCCCTCGCACGACTCGGCCTTGCAGCGGTAGGGTTTCAGGTGTGAGTCGACAAACTTGCTGTAATGCCAAAACTGTTAACTGGCTGAACCGGCTATATCTGACCTTTGCCTACCAGCATACGTGGAGGCGAAGACTAAAGGGTGAAATGAAGAGCTCGGAGGCTAGGAGAGAGGGGGAAGGGGTTAGGAGAGGGCGTTGCTCACTCATAGTTGCACTTGAGCTTCTCGGCCTTGTGGTTGCAGCTCGCTTGCCCCTCCCACGGGCAGTGAAAGAGGCCATCAGGTCCAGGAGCGGCGTTCTTGTACAGCTCATGATCACGAGCAGAAGACTCGCCCTCACTTCCGTGTCTGCGGGGCACGAATCCGGTGGAGATGGTCAGGTTGCCGTCATCGAGATGAATCTTGTCCTGGGTGCTGTCCGAGCCCAGCGAGATCTTGCGTTCCGCACTGACAGAATTTGAAATGTGAGACAAGTGGGACGAAACATAGGCTGGTTTGGCTCCCGGATGGTGGACATACCTAGGCGAGTTGCCAAGAATCTCAGGGGAGTGGGGGCTCAGCGCTCCGGGCAGCCATGTGTCGTCGATAGTAGCAGGGGAGGATGTGCGGGATATAGAGCTGGAAAAGCAGTCCCAAGAGACTGGTGATGAGTTGTCTGGCAAAACAGAGTCAGGGCCCAAGTGCATCTGAGCCGGCATCATGTGCATAGGGCTGGCCTCCGGGAAAGTAAAAACACCGGCGGAGGCGGGAAGGCTCATGTTGATGTCAATGCCAAGGTCGGACCAGTACATGTGCGGGTTCGCGCTGGCAACATCAGACGTCACCAGAAGACAAGAGTCCATTCCGGTCAGAGGTCCAGGAACAGTGGCAGACTGGGATACAAAACCGCGCGCATTACCTCTGCTCATGTGAGATGATTGAGAGAGAGACGAGCCAGAGGATTGGCTCGAATCTGCTCTAGCCATGGCTTGCGCCATTGACGATGAGCTCTGGGCAGTATTCCTGGGATTTTTCCAAACGGAAGCCATGGTCTGGCTTTGTTCCAGCCTTGATCCTCTGGGAGTGGTATGTCCCGATGTGAAAAGGTAGTCCTCGGCTTCTCCAGAGTGGCATGATCCATTGTCCGAGTACTCTTGGAAGTTTTGGGATCCATCTCCGGCGGTTTGCCATGATCCATTCAACAAATCAGTTGAGGATTCGGTATGAGCAAAAGAAAACATGGCAGCAGTATTTGCAGTCAGTGATGACTGGGGGTAGCTGTAGTCGCTGGGCTAGTCAGTATGCAGACTCTACGATTTTCGATTGGTCGCTCTTCTGGACTTCGATTTCGTTCGGGAAAAAGAAAAAAAAGCAAAATAACGGCAAGACAAAATGAGAAGTAGACGAGGAGAGATTGCAATGTAGCGAAACGACGTGATCGAGAAGAACAAGAGAAGAAGACGAGTATGGAATCGGAATCAGTTTTGATCTATGTCAAGGTCAGTCCACGTCTGCATCGAGGATTCAGGATACGGACTCGACGGACCCAGCTGAGATATGTGCGGCATGACTTCGAAATCCGACGTCGTAACCGGTTCCGGGTATGTACATACATTGCAGATCCAAGATGTCACGAGAATGCGGGGTTGACTTTGGTTCCGATGAGTCGATCCGCACTGAAGGGTCGGTAATCATATCCTCAAGTCTTGCGTATCATTGATCATCCGGCATGTATTGGTGAGTTGGCATCCTGTGGGAGATGGAGTATTGTCCTATGTGCCAAGCTGTCAACCAAGGCTCTGTATGGGCGAGTCATGGCTGTCGTGACCGCTGGCACAGCAAGACATCATTCTGAGGGGCAGGTCCGGGAATTGACGGAATTGACGATTCAATGTAGACATGTCCATCACATTCCCTCCGCATCTCCTTTGTGTCCTCTGTGGGTGTCGACGTGAAAAGGTTCCAAATTATCCGGTATATCATCCCGGAGGTTTCAAGTCCATGGAGCAAATGATTTTGAGTCCCAATTCCCAGTTCGCGGATGCGATGCAATTCAGATTAAATTGCAAGAACTATCAAGTTCTTTCTTTGACGCTTACCAATCGTCAAGTATCGAATTCAGATTGAGGAAATCTGCGATCCAAATGAAACATCCGGGCAGTAGAACGCAAATTGGCAAGTAAATAGCAAAATGCGGGCCAGTGTGAGCTTGTAAGAGAAAATCCATGGTTCGGACAAATGGTTCCTGTGCAAACAAAAAAAAACAAATAGTCCAAGGTCAAAAGGCAAGTACTGTCGTCGTCATCCCTGGCTTCCGTTGAACGCAAAGAGAAACGGTCTCGCTCATCATCATGCTTATTGGACATGGAATCTGTCAACATTTTGCATGTGCTCCTTGCCCGGCTCGGGCAAGTCCTGTGTCCGGCAATATTCCCAGTCCACACAAGTCCGTGAGATTCACTGAAGCTTCTGTGACTTGCTTGCGAAGTCCTTCCACAGCCTGGTGAGGCATATCCGGCGGTATCCAATCCAAGGGTTGTAGGTCCAATTGCTTTGTTCCTCAAAAAAAAAAAAAAAAGAAAGCAAATGATGAAACGGTACATGAGTTTGCACACAGAAATGAAAGAGATAAACGACAAAAGAGAAAGTGTCCTGGAAATTGAAATAAAAGAAAAACAGTACCTAGCAAGTGGTTGAACCTCATCGAGGTCGACTGAGTTGTACACAGGCATGCTGGTCGGGTTTGACACAACAAGAGAAACGGGCATAATGTCCTGGATAACAGTGGCGTGGAACACAGAAACTCCCGAGATCAAAAACGGATCAGTGGCGTTCAAGTGGCAGCACAATGGAATCCCTTCTGGCAATAAATCAGACAGCTAGGAGCCAAACACCCTAGGCGCAGATGGGCAAGACGAAAGTCAATCCTTCGGGAGACCTGGGTCAGATAGTATAGTAACCCCTTGGGCTGATGGTTCTTCGGGCGTCAAGGTTTGGTTGGAAATAAAGAGGAGCCAAGCTCGGAAAGGGGGAATATGGTAGTAAAGAAGAAGATGCGCTCGATGCCGGATGCTGGAGCTTAGGCCGCGGTGTTGGGCAGGAATAAAGGTAAGAGAAAAGCCAAGTTGGGCTGCCGGGGAGCATGCGGGTTTTATTGTTGTCACGGACATCCGCCGGCGACATGAGCAACAAAACGACAGCAAGACGGCCGGACGGAGAGAAGCGCGAGACCCCACAAGAGGGGTCCCAAGCTCCCATGGAAGGCCAGCGACAGGGACTTGTCGCGGGTTGGCATGAATGCGCTGGCACAGTCGCGACGAGTGATTGTGCTGGGAGGCCAGCCGTGATGCAGGGATGCCGTTGTGACCGGGTCTGCTCGTTGCTTGATAGGCGCTGCGTGGAAAAACACGGCGCGAGATGCGACGTAGTGGAGGGCATGGTGGGACGCACTGGCCGCTCGCCAGCAAAGCAATGCATCTGCGACTGCAAGACGGGCCGGCGTGAGCCCGTGACTGGTCACGAGTGCGAGACATTTTCCGCAATATTCGCGGCATTCGTATTTTTCACAGAGCCCGGCTCGTCTTGCTTCTCATGCCTCTGCCAAGGACGGGGCCGACCAGGGCTGCGGACGGGGCGGCCAGGGTTTGGTTTTCTGTGCAATGGATGAGGATGAGATGAAGGAGGCTGGAGCCTTCCCGCCACGTCGATCGAAATTTGATCAGCTTGACCAGCTTTCGTTCTCTCGCGCGAGCAACCATCGGCGGTACGTGTGTCGAGTCTCGACAGCGTCAGGACTCAGGAGGAGCCCATGGATATTGACTCGGACCAATGTCGGCTCCGTGACATTGAGCTGTTGGGTGTGTGACGCATCCAGAGCATTTGGACCAGTTGCGCGCCCACGCTTTGCATTTTCCGTGTCGCCGCTAGCTACAGAGTACGTGGCCACGTCTGCATGACAGAAGCGGGGTCGCCAGCAAGACGCGCGAATTTCTGGACCCGTCCGGGGCCGTGGGATCCTCAGATCCTGGATTTCGTGGATTCCGGATGGCCACTTGTTCGAATGAGGAAGAGTAATGGCATGCTGAATCGGCGAATAGGAGGCCCGCCAGTGCCATCGTGCCCACCGCCCACGGAGACTGAAGTTCTGAACAACGCGTGCCATTTCAGCCTGTTGAATTGATGAAACAAGCAGCACGCTGTTCTCATCTTTTACAACTTCCTTCCTTCGCGTTCTTCATCAGATTACGGAGTAGGTATGTGTTCTTTTCGTCTCCTCCAACTTCCCGCCTCAGGCGATCAGCGACTCTGGCCCTGGTGGCAACACACTCCAGTTGTAATCTTTTCTTGTGTCAGAGACTCAGAGTCGAGTCACGGCCGGGTGGCAGGGCGTAGGACCGACGTTGGAAGACACGGGACGGCGCGTGCAGCACGTGGCGTTCGTGGCTGGATGGCGGCCTGGCTGCTGATCAGTGATGGCTGGCTGGGTGATGGGTCAACCGTCTCACTTGGGGCTGTTCTCCCGCTTCCTCGACTTCTTCTGTTTTTCTTCCTCGAAGATGCTGCTTCGGGACAGATGCCACGTGACGTCCAACTTACATACCGACACTTAACCGTCGGAACGCCGACCACCGGTACATTTCGACACCTGATCGTCGTCATCGAAGCGATTTCCGCGTTCCAGGCAGATATTCTTTCTTTCATCACTGGCTTTTGTCATGAGCGTCATGGCGCTTACCTTGCCTGCATCCTGTCATCTCGTTTGCTTCTCGCATTTGGCATGCCGCAAGACTGATACATACTCCGTAGAGCTGTAGCCTGTGAGTCTGTGACCATTGACAGCCATCTACCAGGCGCCGCCATGCTCAGGGAGTCATAGCAGTCTAGCAGAATCCCTGTTTGGTCGTCAACTCAGCAGCCGATCAAATGGAGCTGGCCCCTGGGTTGCTCAGTCAACTCAGGTGGAATCCGCTTCAGCGATGCCGCACGATGTCTTCGTCGATTCCATGGGACATGGTATAATTGGACGACCATCTCGATGAAGCGACCATGATCTACTTATGTTCGATACGCAGCCCGTGCCCCTATGACCCTGGATCAGGTCTGACGTAATCTTAGTGCCTGACACGCCGATCCGATGTGATGTGTTGGACAAGCGCTCCGTGCAGCACCCTGGGTCGTTTTACCTTATTGACTCTATTTCTCCGGTCGAGTACGGACTTGTAGGAATGAGAGCGATCTGTTGTACGGTCACTGGTCAGTAAGTGTACGGAGTAATAAGTATGTACAGACTACATTGCTACAGTACATATATATAAACGCATTACAGCCCAACAAGAGAATGTCAAAGGGTCCTCATCCCCAGATCTCCGGTCGCGAAGTAATGCGCTAGGGAGGAAGGAAGGTCCTTGTCGGAAGGTACTAGGTACGTACGTATGTTTGGACTCCGTATGCACATTCAAGATGACATAACCATGCTTAGGGCCAACCAATGCTGGAGTCTGGAGATCGAGTTGGACCCTCATTGTTCTTTGTTGCCCCCGTCGATGACGGGTGATCACCGGTTGGGTTGGCTGTGCGCGACTCGTGAGTTGTGTTGAGCTCCTCAATGGGGCGACACTCAAGAGTCAAGCGATGCCCGATCGTCCCGACTCCCGGGACATCTGGTCTCGGGTGATATCGTTGGCCGATGGCGAAGCAGGGGACGATGACGTGACGACTCTGGAAGTGATTCAGACCGTGTGGATGCCAAGCTTGAATGGAACTTGGCCAGTGAGGAAACCGGAGGCAATATAGAGTATGACGGATGAAAAGGCGGAAAGAAGGCACTCTTTGTGCTGGGCATTCCCATAGACTTCCAAGGTTCTGGAACACGACTTCTGTTGGGTTGTTGACCGATCAGATATGTACATACCTCATATGTATGTACTTCCTACCGCTCTGTAGGTACCTAGCCAGCGCCGAGCGGGGATGGTTTTGTGAGTAGACCGCGGCTACAGCTGGCGGACTGGCAAGGGCAAAGCTGACAGCTCTGAGCTCTACCTAGCCTCTGAGCTGGCGCCGCCGCCGACCGTTGGCGATATTATGGATCGAGTGGTACGAACTCGCGCAACTCGGGTCCTCGAATGCCATACCAGCAGCGCGGTATCTTGTCTGTTGGGCGACGATTTTGTATGATCGCCCATCGATCCATAAGCATCCTTCCTCATCAGTTGCCTCTATGTATGTAGCTCGGGAGTCCTAATACCTATCGATGACCAATGTATGTATGTAGGTAGGTACATAGGTAGACCGTAGATGCTGACGGATCACGAATCCACGATAGCAGCGAGTCAGCAACAAACCTCCGGCGCAAGTCCATTACAGCAACAGCAATTCCCGTCACCACTGCACTGGCCAGAGTTCCAACTTCCGTCAGCGAAGTTCCCACCAGGACGGACCCACCAGCCATTGGCCAGGACAGGGGCCGCAGGGCTCACGCTAAGGCATGCACCGGCTGCATAACCATGGAGACGCCGGACATTTGCGCCTCTTGTCATTTGCCCATTTGGCCTCTTGTCATGCATCACGTCAATCGTCGCAGGGGTCGCATCGCAGTTCGGCTGCCGCTTGACGGATCCTGGGCCCTGAAGTTCGGTCCCTGGAGCCTCTGGAGTCCTGGACTCCTGGAGGGCTGTCAGGCTGTCAGGCTGCCAGGCTGCCAGGCTGCCAGGCTGCCAGAACGCCAGAATGCCAATCTCCAATCTACGTACGGAGCGCATACCTACCAGCACCAGGATTTGCTCTGCCCTACCCGCCCGCCCTCTCTTGATACGCCCTTCCTGCTTCCTCTGCCAGCCTTGTCTCGCCTGTTTCGCCTGTCTCGCCTGTTTTCTCCGTCTGCCTGTCTCCCGTCCGTCTCCCGTCTCCCTCGTCGCCTTGCACGGGCATGTGCATGTCCACTTCATCTTGGGGGCGCTTGGTCGTTCACGATGGGACATATAACGTGCTGTATCTCTCTCGGCTGCTACCCCTGGGCCCTCGCTGACCTACCCTTCCTGTCCTCTTCCCCAGCCCCCTCCGCCTCGGCACGCAGTCCGATCCCCATCGTCTGGTCCAAAGTCCACACGACGTCATCCCGTTGTACATAGGCGGCTGTGTGACGTGTCTCTCTCTACTTTTCATCCCCTCGGCTTGTTGCCGTCGCAGAAGTGCTGCCGAGACGGACTTCAGCCGGAAGGGATATCCCAAATCATCCAGGACTATAACGTACGGATTGGATTGCCTTGCACTTAAATCTAGTGCCTGTGTCTGGCCCCGAGCGGCCACATTTCTCGACTTGGTCGCTGCATGTGGACTTTCTTTTTGGTCAGCTGCTCTTCGTCAGATCACACCGCTCCTAGCAAGCCGCCAGGCGTTATTTCCCAGGATTGTCATCGGGTTCATGCGGTGCCCAAGTCCACTGGATTTTTCATTTCTCCGAGACTTCTGTACTGGACTAGCCCGGATTTGAAGTCTATGCATGAACAAGACCGGACTTGCCCGTTCCTTGGACATCAAACACATCGCGTGTTGCGTGGAGACGAGCCATCCGCTAGCTTCACTGCACCTGGGAAACCTTTTTTTTTCTTTTCCTTAATTCGAGTCTGTCTGCTTCAAGCGTTTGTTCCTCTCCTACCCTCGCTTATACTAGTATTGCTGGATTCAATCGCGCGGGAGACGTTTTCTCTCGATTGTTTCTGTTACAGCATGATTCCAGGAGAGATGCCGCCATCTACATTGGCTTACACCAACTCTGTCGCCGCCAGAGATCCGTGGAACAAATCTCAGAGGTGCGGCGTTGGTCAAAAGCGGTGTGAGACACACGACGTTCCATCGTACTAACACTATATGCGCGCAGTGCACTAGCCGATCCCTATGCCGGCGCTGGCTTTGGCACTGGCTTTGGTACTGGATTTGGCACTGGATATGGTACTGGATTTGGCAATGCATTTTATGCTCATCCCCAGTAAGACGCAGAGCCCGGGAACATCTCAACTGGCCTACAGTACATCGTTCTATGGACAATATGGACTAATCTTGGCCTTAGCGGCGTCAGTCACCGTGGTAATAGCTCATATAACCAGACAGCTATCGTGCCCAGAAACGCAGCCATCGGCTTTCACTCACGCGCGGAGACCTCATCAGGTCCCAACAACTATGTGCCTCGCCCACAACTGGTAGGCGCGACCTCCATGGGCCCAATGGCTCCGGCCGTGGGTGCATATCAGAACCCTGCCAAAGCCGCGTCCTGGGACAATCATGAACGTTACTCGCCAACCGGATCGCTCGAAGACATCGTCGCGTCTCCCAGCTTGTCTGACTTCTCTGTCGATAATGTTATGATGGGATTAGGCAGTCCGAACCAGAAGCCCCGATCCGGTGGGAAGCGCGGGTCACAGCGTCGGCCGTCAAATCGGGACGAATTCGATGGCCCTCACCAGTTTCTGCAACGGCCGCCTCAGGAGGTGATCGATATGCAAGAACGGGAGCTACCACATCTACCCACCAACCTCCATGTCCAGGAGCAGGATACCGTGCTGACCCAAGTCAACGACCGACTGTCTCAGTGCGCCTTTGACTTTGTTGCCAAATACCAGTTTCCCATTCCCCTCACCCAGGATATGAGGCCGGTAGAACGGCCACAGGACCGAGAGTGGACCGAATGGGTGTACCTGCTTAAAAGACTGGCTACCAAGCGACGCATCCCCGCCAGAGTGTTGTACAACGGACAGATCAAACAGTTCGTCACGATTCTAGAAAACTCCTTAGAGATGCGCCACGCCGCCAAGCACCAGAGTCGTCCGCTGAAAGACGATCGGAACATTCTGCAGCTCATCTCTGCTGGGATTCAGGTCGCCAAGATTCTCAAGGACGCATCGGCTATGGACTACCTCGATCGGCTGTACATCGACACAGAGAGCAGGATACAAGAACGCACAAAGAGGCGTTTCCGATCCTGATTTGTCGACAACCACGACCACGTTTATTCGAAGTAAAAAACAAACTACAGCACATCGCCCTTGTGCGGTACAATCCGAGCTGAAATCTACCCCAGAACGAAGAGATTTTTCATGCATCGGATCGGAGATGCGAAGGAACAACAGTCGGGCCCTTCTGAGGCCTTCTCCCTTCCCCTTTAAACATGTTTCTTGTTGTTTTGATTTGACACAGCTACGCAGCCATGCACCTATGGAAATGGGGGCAATGCGACACTCTATATCCTCATGGGAGAAGAATGATATGCCTTACGATGACGTCTCGTTAGTCTTTTTGTACCTGTGTATCTTTTTGGGGACTCTTTGAACACTCCTACACGGCTGAGACGCCCGTTGCTCAGGGGTATGCTTTGCGTCAAAGTACTGTGCGCAGCCAGGATTTGAGCCATGTCTTTTGTTTCTTTCCTATACCTTCTCCTTCGCCCTTTCTTTCTTATATGATGGTGCAGTATCCACGCCGGTCTTCTTGGTCTTCTTGGTCTACTTGGCGTGTGCCTTTTTTTCTATAATGTGCTCTTGATGGAGCATAATCTGAAAGCATCGGTTCTGTTGAGGGATTTGTACCTTGCAGCACTGTCACCTTTGTTTCTGGTTGGTGTCTTATTGGACACACGTTGTAGTTACATATATCTGGAGCGGTTGTCTGGAGACTGGAAGAAGGCGCAGGCAGCCTGGCAGGTACAAAGTCAGATTTGCGGAATGAGTTGGCTGCACAAAGCTGTGTGCTATACAGGATTGCAGAATATTGTTTTGTCATTTGTCATTGGCCATTTACAGCTTACACTATAATGAACTTCGGAACTAAGTTTTCACTGAGATTGTATACTCTTGCTGACGGTGACTCTCTTGGTAAAAAAACGTCGGAAATCAGACTACTCCCTGTCATTTAGATGTCAGATCAGCTTTGCGTGAGGTCGCTCGGTGAACTCCTCTGTAGACTGTGAGTCTTATCTTCAGCATCACGTATCAGACGTTGGAATTCACTGTGTGAGACCCAGCCACTGACTCAGCCCGCTTGTGCACACTGCACAGTGCAAGCATGCTTACTATTACCTACATCATACATGTAGCATATCCCCATCCCAATCCCATCCCTGCCATCCATTGCTCGGTCTTCCATTCTGGCTTAGCGCCATGCGCTCCACCGAACTTCGGAATCGAATTGCCTCTTTGTGAGGCGACTTGCGCAACCACACCTCCAGCTTGAGGGGCCTCCTTTTCATGGACCATATCAACTCTCAGACTCCCCCGCCCTTCCGAGCCATGTTGGTTACGATGCAAAACGTAATTCCTCTCTCCCGGGTGCTGTCAGAGGAGTTTCCTCGAAAGTATGTATCCGACTTTGCAAAGGAGGCAGCGTCAGAGTAAGACTGAAATGGTCATGAACTAGGTACCTACCTACTCTCTGTTGATTGAGCAAGGGACGACGGGACATCGGGGCCGGTTTATGCGACAAACGGTACATATCACGATCCACGAATCGCTTTTTTCAATTACTCCCACGACCGCAGAAGCCAGCTGAGCTGCTCTTTGTCGAAAGAAATCGTCTACAAGGAATACTTTCTGGTTCCCTAGGACAGCGTAAACAGCGTAATCTCATCAGCGATCGGATTTCTCTGGAAACGTATCATTGAGCTTTTCTGGATCTTTAGACCGACCATGGCATCCGTCACTTCTCACAATAACAATACATCACCACATTTGTTAAGCAACGACTTTGAATTTGGCTTTGATAATCTCGACTTCGGGTTCGACTTTGACTTTGACTTTGACTTCAACTTTGATTCCAATACCACCGGGGATGACGAATCATGGCAACAACTTGACGGATTCTCCAGCGGTGCGTCCGCACAGGGATCGGTGGGGTTTCTTTCCAGCCCGGCGAGTGGCAGCTTGAATGGGTATGCCTTGGTTGGGTATCCTGCGCGGTTGACGCCACCGGAGGTGTCGTCTGTGTCACCGCTGCTGCTGGGGGACATGGAGGGGACGACGTCGTTGCCTGGGGGCGAAATGTTTACAGGGCTTGGTGAGGCTCAGAGTGAGTACTTCATGAGGAGCTCGGTGCCGGGGGTGGTGGCTTCGGGGCCGGATTCAAGCAGCACAATGGGGTGGGGGCCGACGGTGAGGTCGGGAGTGGCATCGTTGTTGACGCCCCAGGCGCTCATGTCCTCGGGGACAGCGAGGCCGTTCACGCAAGGAGAATTGCAGCAGGATTTGCATGGTGAGTTCGGAGAGGGATCCCAAGACCTTGATGGGGAACAGAAGAGTCACTTGCGTCCTTGAGCTGTGGAGGAACCCTTGCCGCCCCTCGATCTGGGAATATAAAGCTGACGTACCCGTTCCTCGATGGCGTCCGCTCCTAGAGATGATGAACTTCCAGACGAACCTCGTGTCCTCGATGCATCAGTCGTCTACCTCTGTGGTCGGCCTCCCAGAGGAAGCTTCGATGACGACTCAGCCTCTCTTCGCGCCGAATGAATTGACCGTGGCGCCCCGGGATATCGACAAGCAGAATATGACCTCGGGACAGAGGATGTCGTTCGATGACTTGAACACGTCACCTCAGTGGAGTGTTTACACCCCCTCCACCTCTTCTGTATCCTCGCCGCGAAAATCTCCAGCCGTCAAGCCCGAAGTGTCATTATCCTATCATACATCATCTTCGTCCTTGACAGCACCCCTCCCTATACCAAAAGTCAAGACCGGCAAAGTAGAGAAGCGCAAAGCAAGCACACACAGCAAATTCGTCATCATGACGCCAGACTCCATGCATGCTCAGGCCGGACGGCCCAACCCCTTTGAGTGTTTCGAAGCCATGCACGCCTCCCATCGCGGCAGAAAAGGTCCCCTAGCTCACGAGGCAAAGCAGAATGCCCTTCTGGTCCGCGGTGTGGGCGCCTGTTTCTGTTGCCAGCACCGAAAAGTCAAGTGCGACAAGGAGCGGCCCTGTCAGCATTGCAAACGGCTGATGATGCATGTTCCCCAGGTTATGTGCTGGCAATTCCAGGATTTCTTGCCCGTGCTATTCCCGGACTTCATTCGCTCGCACTTTAAAAAGGACGCCATGGCTGCGTTTCTGAGAGACAATATACAAGAGTGGTCCAGCATGCGGGGGGTGGACGAGCAGGAGAAGCAGCAGCAGCAGGTGTGCGAGGTGGAATTGTTTTCTGGGCTACGCTTCAGCGCCGTATTGAGCGTGCAGGCCAAGGTCTTTACGGCAAAGACGTGTGAGGTGCTGCAGCACTGGCACTTGACTCCCATGGGGGGACGAGCTGAGATTCAAGCTGGTGGGAGTGTGCCCCTGGGGGTCGAGTTCAAGACTGCGGCGGAGAGAGATGTTCTGCGGAAGAGGATCAAGGCGTATGTGCAGGCGATTATTCAGGAGCCGTGTTTTCCAGAGCAGGTTACGGATTCGCTGAGGAGTACGCGGCTGCCGGTGAAGATTCTGGATATTGTGCAGACGTATGCGAAACAATCTGATGTGAGTTTAGTATATCATTTCGTCCCCCTTTTCTGACGCCTGCCACACGGTTCATGCTCTGCGCCAGCCAAACAAAGACGAAAAAAAAAAGAAGGACGGAAAAAGGGAAGCAGGAAGGGAAACACAAAGAAGAAGAGCTATCCATCTAACCTCCGAGAGTCTCACAGTCATGCTTGGTCAAGCGCGCCCTCTCCATCTACGCTATGCACTACATCATGACCCGCCATCTCTGTCTCACCAACAAATCCATCCTCACCCTCCAACCCTCCGGCCTCATCCCCCACCAAAACACGCCCTGGATCACGCCCCGCGTTCTCGCCCGCCAGATAAAGTCCCTCACCGACGAGCTCATCATGCGCGAAATGCAGCACCTCTTCGACACCTTCTCCCAAGTTCTCAAACAAAAGCACCGCCGGGAATGGGCGCCCTGCACGGCAGCCTTTCTCGTCCTCTGTCTCTTCATGGAGGCCGTGGAGACGACGGCAGGGAACTTTGCCTTGTCGCAAAACGAGATCAATCGACGGAATGCGGCGCCGCCGCAGTACGGAGGGGATTTCACGCGGAATGTCTGCCGGGAGCTGGAGAATCTGCCGTTTAAGCAGTTTGCGTATCAGTTTCATGCCATCTATCAGACGCATGCGCGGGATGTGAATACCAGGTGCTTTAACCCGCTGTTTGGGTTTGGTGCTGGGAGGGGGGACGAGCAGGGGGATTTGGATGGGCCGGCGGAGGGAATGGTGAGGAGTTTGAGGGAGTTGTTCTATGGAGAGAGTTGTACGTGTACCCCCAGCCAGTCCCGGCAAGACCTCATGACCTTTTTTCGTACATTGTGTGTGTGTGTGTGTGTGTGTGTGTGTAAAAGCATCTATACGATGCGGTTTTGTGGCTACTAACGCAGCGTTGAGTCATGCAGGGCGAGAGCTTCAATTCCTCGCCGATGACGAGATCGTTCTACACGAGGACGAGCGTGCGCATCCGATTGAGAGCTCGTTTCTGTACACGGGGCGACTGGTAGCCAAGTTTTTGCTGTCATTTACGAGCGAAGAGTTTATCTTTGGGGGGCAAACATGAATGCCGTGGCCCTTTTATCTACATCGCATCAACACCCGCCTTGCACAATGTCAATGGCCATCTGGCATCTTTTGTCAATGGCTCTCTACCCGCTCGGATACACTGTACACAAAGTTTTGGCACTTGTGTCCAGGTTTCCTCGAGTACCTATAGACCTGCTGCTGCCTCTGATCGGTGGCCAATGGCTTAGGTACTTTGTGTGATCACAGATTGGTACGGCCGGGAGGGAAGGGACGTCTGGATAGTAGAGATACGTACCCAATTAAAGGCTGTACAAATGTTGATCGGACTTGCAATCCCTGTTGATTGTTTCAACTTTCGTGCATCCTGCTATGTAGTCTTCGATGTCGGCGCCTTGCACCATAGCGTACAGTTCCAAAACTGACACTGGCAGATACGCTTCTCGAGAATGTGCAACTTTTCGTGGAGCCGTGCCTTCGTGCCTACTAGGGGGGTTTAGTTTAGTCAACCCATCCGTCTCGGAAGTCTCTCGACCTACGCCATGACGTTACCATTTAGGGTGGAAGAATGGTCGCCATTGCTGTCTTCTTCGTTGCCTTAAACGGTTGTGGACTATTGTTGCGAGATGAGATATGATTCTAGGCGCAACGTTGAGGACAGCGATAGCAACAACTCGTTTTTTCTCAAAGCAAACATCCTGACGTGCAGCTAACGAAAAACAGAAGACACGAGAAACGTTCACAACGTGCAGACAAGAGAAACATAAGCCGCGTGGAAAATACGTGCCGATAACAAAATATCAAAGAGCATGTTTGCCCGATTCTAGTCCTGAGGCCACACTTTGTATCTATGGGTTCAGGGTGGAGCGGGCTGGTTGTCTAGACCTTGGATTGTTCTCCCACGTACGAACGAAATGTATAGTTACACTCTTGCGCATCGAAAGCAGCGAGGTGTAGGCAATTGTGGGTATGTCACGATGTAATTGTCCACTGGTCCAGAGAATGAGACACGATGGATTGAAACACAAAAAAAACACAATTGTCGTCATCGCCTCCCAATCGAGTGAGGTGCTGAACGGTCCGACGTCGCGCCATGATCAAGATGCGTCAGAGTGAACCTGACTGAGATAAATGCATCTCGCATAAATTCAGACAGGTTCTACTCTCAGCCGTCAGACTTGTAGCCAAAAACCCGGCGACTCAAAGTGCCGGGCGAGGCTGTGAGAGTGTTTTGTCATTTTTGTGTTTGACAAAAGAAATAAACTCGGTTGGCAAGTCTGGCAGTGGGAGAATTTTGTTTTGTGCTCGTTTTTGTGGACCCTGTAGTCACGTCACGTGACTGTAATATGGACCTTTCTCTTTATTTACTTGTACGCGCGGAACCCCAGGCTCTTGTGAAATTTCTTCCTTTTCTTCCTCACACATTCATGCACGATTAATCAACCGGTAATGATTTCGCCAACTTGCTACCGGTCATATTTGCGTGCCAGAGTAACGGATTTCCATTACCGATGTTTCATTATTGACGGAGAGATATCTTTGCTGTCTCTCCGACTTGGTGGTGTTTCCGATAAATTTTCCTCTTTTTTTTGCGTATGCCGGCCGGGTATTGGCAAGATCCGGTCGAACGAAGGACCATGTGCCTGGCACTCGGTACTGTGGTACTTGAATCTCCTCGTAGCCTTTGAAATGCCGTTGCCGGCTTCAGTCAGGCCTGCACCAGCCTGGATTGTGATGGTGTGAAGCATCGCGTTGTAGGGACGGATACCTTGGTAAGGCCCGGGGGCCATCATGATGGAACGTGAATGACTTGAGTTGAAGCGTTCCATAAATCGTGCGCCGTGTAATGCTCGGTCTACAGGGTATGCACTTGTAGGCGTTTCTGACGCGACAGAATAACTCCTGGCAGCATCTCTCGCTGATTACATACATGTACATAGTTCCTTCCTGACCAACACTGGTATGCCGATGCGTAGATTGACTGGCTAGAACTGACTGCGGGCGTTCCTTGGCGGGGAGCTGATACTAATGTCAGTCATTACGCAGATGCTCTTGCTTCGTCTTGATTCCTTGAAGGGTTCTCAACAAGAGATGGTTGTTCAAATGCTGGGCATCATGGTGCATGCGCGCGTTGCATCAGCCCACCTACGATTGCTGCCGTCTATGTATATCCCTGAAACCATACTATTCCCTATCGCCTTGTACCTCATGAAAATAGACATATACCATACCTTAAATTAAACCCGAGAGGACGCGACAGCTTCCATTCCACTACGAAGTGTTCGGTGCTGCATCATAAATTATAATACATAGCTCGAGGGGCAGAGCCACGACCACCTGATTCCTATCTCAAATCAAGCTTGAGAGGCCTATCGATTAACTCGCGCGAACCCAGGGGATCCCGATGTCGAAGCCGAGTCCTACTCTGGAGAATAGCAGATTGGAAATCATCCTTTTGGCAACCGCGGTCTTTATCCTTGTCTCGCTGTTGGCAATCCTGATACTCGTTTGCGTCAGTCTCAAGCATTCACAATCGAATTCGCCACTCGCAGATCACACAGACACGCATCAGACACACTATGAGACTTCATATTACGGCACCGCATGGGGAGGGTCATGGAGCGAGCGATGGGATGCTGGCCCGTTGAGAACCTATCAAGACAACGAGAACTCATGCCTTCTTGTCCGGCGACGAAGCGCACCTATCGAAGGAGACGTAAGAAGGGAGATTGCGAACCTCAAGAACTTGATACCGCTGCAAATTCCAGATAAAGAAAACGGTATATATCAGACGGTCGCAGACACTCCTATCACGCCAGCAATGGCTCCAGATGTCGGCAGCCAAGTCCTAGAGGGCATAAGTCCTGACGAGCCTAATCGTGATGCGTCACTGTCGTCCGCCTCCAGTACAGCACGGGAGCAGACACTCGGAACTGCTACAAGACGATTGGAAAAAACTGTAAACCAGGACGAGAGCTTCGATCTGGAAGCACAGGACCCTGAAGACTTGGAGTCATAATGAGCCATGACAAGCTCGTGCGGTTCGTGCAGCCCTGAACTTGGATAAGCATCGGTTGGTGGAAGCATGCAATGCATTGTATATAAGAGCTTGGAATGCTTGTTTGATGAGGTTAATAATGTAGCCTTCTGCCTTTCCGAGCTCTTCCGCAAAGCGTGTGCCGTGGTCTATGTTGCTTGCGCCGTTTTCTTATTGCTCTCCCTCCGTCATGATATACAAATATGCTGCCCTCGATCGCTGGTGTCCATCCACTTTATTTGAATCGAAAAACACATTATGCGGGTTGTCTCTTGAGATCGCGAGCGGCCATCTTCAGATTGATGTTACATTCCTCGTAGGCTCGGCCGGCACCGAAGCCAGCACCAATTAAGGCAGGAAAAGCTCGTCGCTTGAAGAGAAGTACGGAAAAGACGACGCCGAAACCGAGACCGATGGTAGACTTGACAATGAGGTTCGAGAGGCAGCGGTCCCACTAGATGCAGAAGACACTCCGAATTAGACAACAGTGCGAGATCGATACTCATCTTGGGCCGTCCATACCTTCTCATTGAGGAGGGCCTCGCTGACTGGTCTGGAGATGGCGCTCGATGGCGCAGATGCAGGGGCAGATCCGGCCATTGTGACACTAACATGGTGCACATTAGTAACTCATAGCTGCTGTTGGGAGAGGAGCTCCTTGACGACTTACGTTCTGGCAGACTCAATGTAAATGATCCTCGATTCGAGCTATCAGCAGCTTCGTCAGGGGACCGTGTGCTGTCGAGTCGTGACGAAAAGCAGTCGGCGTGGTATGCCGAGGGCGGTGAGGAATCAGTCAATTCGCGAAGTGGGCCAGCTTTTGGGCAGAATTTTTGGAATTTTTGGATCGGCCGGGGTTCAGCTGAGAACACGATAGGCCTCGTACGAGCATCGTAGGGCAAAAGGCGCTGGCAACCATTTTCTGTTGAACAACATTCAAAAGTCTGTTCGCCTGTTACAGCTCTGGAGGATCTGGTCCATGTCGGATCCTTGACCTCTTTCCAAAGGTGCGTGGGCAGCAAAAAGCAAACGATCCAAAGATGGTATGGAAAGGTCTCCCTCATCCGCGCGGTAGAAGTCACAACTGACCTCCTGCAGAACAACACGGATCTCATCAAGACCGTTCGGGGTCTGGATCAGAATGGCCCAGGAGAAAATGGCGAAAATCTACAAGTGCTGTGGAACCTTCTCGTTGCGAATCCGTACAATGGCTTTCACGCCGCCGAAGAAAGTAGTCTGCGATGGCTTCTAAAATCCATGCATGGTTCTGCTGATGTAGCCGAGACATTGAGACGCTATCCCATAACTTGGACGATTCTCGATTGTGTATTTCAGAGAATACCGTTATTCTCGCTCGCCAAATCTCTTGCAGACCGAAAGTTTGTTTCAGTACTGCAGCACACGCTCGAAGACGTGGCCAAGCCGACAGAAACCACGACTTCGCCGCCATCTTCCAAACGCAAGCGATCGACAACTGAAAACTTTTCAATAATGTTTTTGCGAAGCCCAGAGGGCTGCTTGAATACCGCACAAGCTCTGTTTACTGCATTGAAGAGGCTTCTAGATCGGTTAGACAGTGCGACCGAGAGGTTTTCGCGAGACAAGCTAGGAGCGGAACATATCAAATCTCTGTTTTGTACATCAGCCGAAGCTGCAAAGGACATTGCTACTCCAGCCTTAAGGATATGCCGAGACCTATTGGCTAGCGACGTGTGCGAT
This sequence comes from Claviceps sp. LM84 group G4, assembly GCA_018360345.1. Lineage (NCBI taxonomy): Eukaryota > Fungi > Ascomycota > Sordariomycetes > Hypocreales > Clavicipitaceae > Claviceps > Claviceps sp. LM84 group G4. The sequence continues at coordinate 17,090 of SRQH01000107.1, read as the reverse complement.
CAGGCAACGGATTGTGAAAGTTGGGTTCGGGTCATCACCACAATGTGGGACCTCCATTTGCAAGGACCTGATGATGTGATGCAAGTTGCCGGACACATCTTTGAGCCTGCTGCGGTCATTTCAGCAAAATTCGGTGCCTTCAAAGCGTCGGATCAGGCCATCGTTCCAGGCAGCTTGAAGGCAAGCTGGCTTTCTGACCTTCAACGCTTCATGTATCACAACTTTGCGCTTCCGGGCCGTGCTGCATTCGTCAACAGCCAAGACCTTGTGGCATTTCAGACCGCTCTTCAATCATGCAACGATATGGCGCATCTGGCCGTCCCAGCCTTGTACTTCTTCGCGTCAACTGCTTATCAAGATATGGCCGAAGGGGGGCTTCGCAAAAGCAATGCAGAGTGGATCAAGCAAATCTTCCAGATCTGTGAGAGAGCAGTTCGAGGTCGATCTGATCGCAACCCAATCATGCAAAGCGTCCTGGAACAGGCCATTGAACGGTCTTCGCCAGTGCCTGTCGTGGATTTGCGTCGAATTTGTCAAGAATATTGCCTCCAAGATAATCACACTCAATGGTCGTTGGTAGCCAAGATTGCACAGTGCGAAACGGATGTTTTCCAACTGTCAGATGACGGTATGCGTTTGCGCAAGGAGGTGTGCGAGAGAATAGCAAAAGATGCGCACAATCAGAACGACACAGCGGCGATTGAGGATATTATTCAGGCCATGATAGATGGCTTTCGCACTCGGCGTGACCTAACAGGCTTCTTGCGTCTCTGGTTCGAACAACTATGCGAAATCGAAAATCGAAAGCTCGAGCAAAACTCGCCCTGGTTCAAGATTTTGCGGGGTGAGGGGTCAAAGAAGAACTCACTTCAAGACGCATTGGAAATAGAAATGTCTCCGCAGCGCCTAGGCGAGCTAATTGCTTGGGTGAAGGAGAGGTCGTCCGCCTCTAATCCGCAAGCGCTTTCAGTGTTTGCGTCGACGATTGCGCAATCACTGCACAGTGAACAGTATGTCAATACCGCTGGTCGCCAATTGTTTGATCTGGTGGATGGGTTTAAGGCCTCGTCTTCGTTCTGTGCTCTACGGTGGCGAGTCGTGTCTGCGGCGGTGTCATGGATCGATCCAAGCGAACGTGGTGACATCTGGGACAAAGTGAAAAAGCGCCTAACGAGAACGGCCGGCAAATCAGCTCTCTTAACTGCAGAATCCTACGAGGCATTTAAATGCTGTTGCAGGTTCTGGGACCTCTTTTCTCCCGACGAGGCGCATGTTGAAGAGCCGGCAGCCTTGTTCGAAGTCTGGATGAAGAGACTATCTACCGATATCGCTTCTGTCCGTGTTCTTGAAGGAACGAAGATGGCCGCGAGTATCAGCCAGGGCGTGGATGCAGAATTTGATGAGCAGACCGGTTACCAGCAATATCTCGGTTGGATGCTCAATGCGCCTAGCAGATTATCTAGACTTTATTTTGCAAGGACCAAAACGCTTCCTCCTGCCCTGGTGGATGCGCTCTCCTCCGAGAAATCAAGCACTGATGGCATCGTGATATTGTGGAACGCCTTGCTCGGCAATGAAGTCAATCTAAGCGAGGTCAATGTCACAAAGCACTTAACAGATCGCATCATTGTAGCACTCGAGGAATCGCAGGCAGGACACAAAGGAAAGAACTGGCCTAGTGAAACAGGGTACATGTGGATGAAGATTCTTTCCCGCACGCCGATGGAAGCGCTCGACCGATCACAAAGAGAAAGTATCATGATGGTACTCGCCAAACGGCCGCCACACAAATGCGATACGTCAACGGACGTCCAACTGACAAGGTGGAAGATGATTCTCAGCCTATCTGCGAAGATTATGAAACGACCAACCTTCTACGATGGGCTTCAGTTTTTAGATCTTGTTGCTTTCTCTGAAGCACTGTCGAAATTTTCTTGGTCTCACCACGCGAGCCACAGCTTGGTGCTCGAGCTCATTGAGAGGTTTTCCCTCATGGCTACTGCTGTACTGAAGCAGATGGCCGACCACGTTGACGAACGCAGCGTCCAGTATTTCCAAGGAGCCTCCACTTTTGTGATAAACTGTGAGAAGCAATCTGGAAAATTGAAAGCGGATGAATCTGATTCTGGCAGGCCGGCCTTCCACATGACGCTGCTTAAGGCTCTCGCCTTGGAGCTCTCACGGTCGGCCAATGCTCGCTCGAATCCGAGCCTGTTCTCTTTGCTAACGCAGACGCAGCAGGCTCTGTCAAAATGCATCACAAACGTAATTTCGTCCTGTGTCTCGGACAAAAAGTTGCTTGACGCTCATGACACGATGTTCAATCCGTTGATCTTGACCGCCATTGATGCTGCATCAGCAGCCTCTGACCTGTCTGACCTCACGGGACTCAAGTCGTCTTCCATTAGAAAACTCGAGAAGCGCATCAAAGAAGCGATGCGGAGCGGTGATTTAAGAGCGTGGAAGATGCACATGTTCTTACAAAGGAACTTATCGACTGCGATGGAGGACGCCCAGCCTAGCGTCTTCGATAGCCTTGACAATGTACCCAATGGACTTGGTGAAACGCTACTGAAGGAGCTGATCGATTCGGTCACGCTAAAAATGGATGCGCCGTCCAAGTTTGGTTATTTGAGAAGGTTGGTGGACGGATTCAAAACTGGCTGCAACACAGATGGTCAACTTGTTGCCATCGAGCACGTGGCTAATCAACTCATGGGTACGTGTCTGCCGAATCCTCAGCGAGGAACCAAGACCAAAGCGAAAATTACTGACAAATGTGATAGCATCGCCCGATTTCCTCTTACAGACAGAAGGAGGCTTTAATCTAAGCACGGTGCACAGCGAGCTAACATCGATGCTGCTGAAGCAGTTCGCCCACCCACACATCATTTGCCGCATCCTACGAAACCTCCTGGAAAAGCGACCTCAATGTATGAGTCAATGGAACATTGAAGTCACCCTCAGCATGGTCTCCAACCTCGTATGCCTCGAGAACTCGGGCGCGCGTGCCCCCTCGTACTCATGGCTCTGCAAGCTTGTCGAAGTCATCATCAAGAAACACCGCATCCGTCTCGAGGGTCATTTTCACCTCATTCTCAGCACCATGCAAATCCTTCTCCAAAGCCTCGTCACCAGACACTCGGAGCCATTGTCTGTCACCAAAGGAGCCACCACGAGCGGGGATGCAGTCGCGGTCGCAGTCCCGCAGGAAGCTCACGCCCAAATATATGCCCGGCTCGTCACCCTCATCTGCGAACCTACCGCAGGCGCAGTCTCGCGCTCTCAACTCCACAGCTCCTTGGACTCGGCCACTGATGCGGCCAAGCGCTCCGCCGGAAGACACATGTATCTTCTGCTCGTGCAATACGTAAAACTACAACTCGAGGCCAACGTGTCAACACAGGTGCGCGAAGCGCTGGAACCGGCCATGAATTCTATTTTCGACATCACGCCTCCTGAGGGGAGGAAGATCCTGAACGATGTCATGGATGCTAGTGGGAGGGCAATTCTCAAGGAAATGTACAGGAGATATGTCAAGTTTGGAAAATGGAGCGGCGTTTGAGGTGGCAGTTGATTTTGTAATTCAATACCTAGCATAGCGAATAGTTCGGGTTCTCACAAGTTCAATCATGACGGGTCATTAACAGACGAATGTATAATCCGTTTCCATGTCGTTACTAGCAGCATCTTTCTGTTTCAATCTACTTTTTGTACGAGTTAGGATGGCCATGTTTCTTGCCATATGCCTTAATCTTGCCGTGCAAATCAGCCTGGATGAAGATCCATGCAAAATTGACTACCCAGGCCCCTAACGTATCAAACACCCAGTTATTGCGGAAAGAACCGCCCAGTACTCCCACTCTCGTCAAATGGCCTAGCCAGTTCACTGTGACGAAATAATCTCCATTTTCCAGTCCCCGTATAGACGCCTCAGCAACCTTCTCGGGTGTCTCCTTCGGGTCCAGCTCCTCCAGTACCTTGGTCACTTCCGGCTTCACGTTTTGTTCACGCTCATACCCTGCGGAAAGGATGGTGCCAGGGTAAACGACGTGGATCTTGATGTTCTGGGGGTACATCAAGACCTCCTGGGAGAGGGTGTCGGCGAGGCCTCGCAGTGCCCATTTCGATGGCGCGTAGGGCGCATACCCTGGGATTGGGTACAAAGCTATAACACTGGCGGTCATAATGAGGTGTTTTGGTTCCTTCGACACAGGCGCATCGGGGGAAAGCCACTCGCGCAAAATGGCCTGGGATAGCTCGGCAGTGCCGTAAAAGTTGACGTCCATTTGGTTTCGGAGAGAAGCCATGTCCATATCAAGGAAGAGCTCGGGTGTGGACGTTCCGGCAACACACCACACAATGTCTGGGGCGGCGTTTCCATTCCACGTCGTGACCTCGGAGAGAAGAGCGGCCGCATATGAGGGTGAGGATACATCGGCGGAGAAGTAGGTGAAGCGTTGGGAGGAGGGGTTTTTGGCAGCTGCCTGAATGGTGTTATTAGCTTGTGCTTTCGCTCATGAGTCGCACATTTGCAAGGTGGAGTGCGAATGGTTCTTCTGCCTACCTTGACGCTTTCTAAAGCTTCCTGCAGCTTGGGGATGCCTCGCGACACAATGACGACGTTGGCGCCCTTGGCGGAAAGCTGTTTCGCAACGGCGAGGCCCATGCCTTCGGACGCGCCTGTGAGGAGGACCGTCTGGTGGCGCGAATTAGTCGGCCATAGTCCGGCGCATAGTCTCAAGGGGCGGAGTCTTGAATTGAACGGACCTTGCCCTCTACGGGCAGCTTGTTTTTCTTAAAGAAACCCATATTGAGTGCAATGAGGATTGTGAGAATCGTGGGGATGAGGAGCCAAGGAGAGAATAAGGTGGGCGCCTCCATGAGGTGTTATATGAGCCCAGTGGCTCCAGTCTGAAGGGTGTAGATGCTTGTTGACGGACCGACGCAGAGGGCTGTGTAGAAATCGGTAAGTATAGGTTTTTTTTTGGACAATAATTGTTACATATCAAATCATTGCTACATGCCTCTACTTTGCGTCCTGGGAGTCTTGAGCTAACTGAAAGGCGCGTCCCTGGAACTCGACTATAGTGACGTGCTTAGTAATTAGCGTGGCACGAATATTTACAGGGGCCCGGTGCACGGCACTTCCTATCTTGGTTGGAAGTTCACATGTGGTTTGAATCTACGTTTGATTCCTCCGTGTGTTCCGTAACAAGATACATATGTACTCGAATTATTGGTGGCAGCGGGTCGGAACTGCAGCGTAAAGAGCCTCTGTGTTCACGAACTCCTCGCCCATTTCCCTCCAGCAGTATACTCTATCTATGTACGGGCCCAGAAGTTCTCCCTTTTCGTATGTAACGCGGTAAGTTGGTGTACCTATGCCTAGACCCTGCAAGGTCTGCTCCTGTCAAAACAGTCATGTGGTGGTCGATGTAGTTAGGCATCTTCATGTGCGTTCACCATGTAGTCTCCATCCAGAGGGTAGGTAGCAAGACCGAATCTCCGCCATGTTGAAGGTTCCAGGCTTCCAGCAACTTGTCTCTCCCGAGTCCCCTGTCAAATCCTACTTCTTCCTCATCTCAGAAGAGGCGGTGCGATCAAGGTTTCGGACCAAAACTCCCCGTCCCCGATCTGAAGCCATCATGAATACCCTATTGGGAGTCACACATTCCGCCTCAAACATGGGTGAAAACTAAATAGATCCCGACCCCCTTCAAACATTGGACATTGACCCGTTCCCGTCCTACTGGACCACGACTCGGGCCCGTATCGCCTTTGAAAACAAACATGTAAGCCGTTCTCCCCGCATGCACCGGGAAGCCTTGCCAATAGTTGTCGGTTCTCGGATCACAACCACGTCGAACCCCGGACGGGAACCCAGTCTTGACTCTTGAGTCAATAAACTGTGCGTACATAAGTTAATAGGGATCATTTCATTTGACGGATTCCGTCCGTCTGTACATGCCATAAGGTAGTCTGAGCAGTACTTCGTAGACAGGGAAGTACAGTATAAATACTGTAAACATGCAGTACAGACTACCTCAGTGTTTTTGGCGCGCACTGGCAAAGCTTCGCGTCACTGCATTTTTGTGCTTGTCGATGATTACAGAGTACTCCGTACATAGACATCGAGTTATGTACCGCGCCACTGTTGCGGCTTTGACGTTTGAAGCTGTTCCGAGATATGCTGGGCCGTTCTCGTACTTCAGCTTTTCAAGTTCACGATTCAATAAGAGATCAAAAATCAGGATCAACACTCCCCTCCCTACCCTGTGGCAGAATTGATGATGGAACGGTTCGAAATTGTAGTCATCAACCACATGTTCGTGTTTAAACAATGATTCTGATGGAAAATGTTCGGGAGTTAGGCGTAGCCGCGTAGGAGGTATACAGGCGCGGGTAACTCATGACCCCACACTGACTCCCAACATCTTCAAACGACAGATAACCTTCACGTCATCATTCACGGGTGCATAGGATCATTCCTCAAGTCTTCATCCGCAAGTATGCATATGTGCATGAGCTGAGAATATTCGAACGGGCTGTCAACGCAGGCACATCTCGTCATGGCCGTTTCCGGCAGCATCGACGAGGCCAAACCTACTGTCCCCAAGTTCTCGTCCTTCAAAAACAAGGACAAGGACATCGTCGCGTCTGCCAAATCACGGGGCTCCAAGACAGACGATGGAAAAAGAGGGTCTCCTAAAGGCGGCCACAGGTCCGGGACGCGAGATCATCGCTCGCGACATCATCGTAGACACAGTCGTGACTCCTCTCGTTCACGACAACGCCACGAGGGCTCGTCACGCCGCCGTCACAGATCGCCTGAACTGATTGCAGAACACAGGATCCCCGAGAGGTCAACCACCTCAAGTCTCTTTGTGATTGACGCGCGCGGCGATCCGTTAATTTCCAAGTACGGCGGCATCGATCGCGCCCAGATCCCATCCTATCATCGCCACGGTGGCGGCAGGGTCCTCGGCACCGCGGGTAGACTGTTCATTCACCGAGACGGGGCACGGGACGAATTCAGCCTGCGATTTCCTGGAGACAGTGTAGGACATTCACACAGGGATGGTCTGCGGTCTAAATCGCTTCGCATCACGAGGGACTCGATTCACATTCGACCAGGAAAGGGAGCTGCTCACGAGGACAAACCGCAGGACGATGGGTTTCTGCAGATCAGGAGCTTGAAGAATCGCAAGCGAGAGCGTGGACAGAGTGATTCTTCCGACGATGAGAGGCCGTCTTATCGATCCATTGAAGGAAAAGCCAAGACTCGGACCTTTGACGACGAGTCCGACGAAGACTCGTCCGAGGATGAAGAGGCCATCCATATCGAGGGAGATAATCCTCTGCAGTGGAAATCCATCCAGCTGAGTAAGAGGCTCAAGCTTCATCCCGGAGACATCGACGCGTGGCTGGAATTGGTCGATCACCAAGATGACTTGCAGCGGCTGGGTGAAACCATTGATGAGCGCGCATCTGCCAACGCAACACGTAGCTTCTCGGAGATTAAAGTCTCCATGCTCGAATCCGCTCTCGAGAACACGCGTGCTTTGGAAGACAGACAAGCCGTTACTGTGCGTCTCATGCGAGAGGGCATGAAGATATGGCCTACCAAGACTGCGACGAAAAGATGGACAGAGTTGGCTGGCGATGAAGAGTCTCATTTCGAGCTTTGGAGAGCTCATGTCGACTTTGCCATGACCAATGTCGCTGCAATGAAATACGATGACGTTCAACGAATGCTGCTCGATAGACTGCGAAAGGTATTGACTCGCCCTTCTCTGTCGGAGAGCGACTACTCTGAAGCAATCTACGTGTTCCTGCGGGCTATGCGCTTCGCACACGACTCTGGGTACAAGGAGCTGGCGGTAGCATCATGGCAGGCTTTGCTGGAGCTCAATTTTTTCCGGAGCCCCGATCAGGATGAACGGTATATGGACTCGTTTCGCGATTTTTGGGAGAGCGAGGTGCCACGCATAGGAGATGATGGGGCGAAAGGCTGGGCGCGCTATGTGGAAACTTCTGGACAAGTCGATGCTCCTGAATCTCAGGCAGCGCACCCGACGAACCATTTGTCTACGGGTGATGTGTTTAAAGCATGGGGCCACTCGGAACAGGTCCATGGCGAATGGGCCAGAATGCCAGCCAGGACAATGGATGACGGCACAGAAGACGATCCCTTTCGGGTCGTCATGTTTTCGGACATCGAACCTTGGCTATTCACTGTTTCGGATCCATGTGTTGGCGGGCGCGTGAAGGAGGAGCTAATGGATGCTTTTTTGATCTTTTGCGGGCTGCCACCACGGTATCGATCGAGTGAGTGGACTCGACTCGCCTGTACAGATCAATTCACATTCGGCTCGGTTTCCATCAAAGAGAACCAACTTGTCAAAAAAAGCGCAGTAGATGACAACGAAGAACTAAAAATACAACGAAGAGCGCCAAACTTTGACACTGGCAGTGGCTCATTGGCCATGTCGCCTACCGTACTCTTTCCCAGAAACAACAACTGGTTCAACTACTTCGGCAGGGGGTCTTCAGACGCCGACAGCCTTGCCGTGCACATGCCGTGGGTGTTTAACACGCTGAAGCAGCTGGTTCACTTGGCCGGTGTGCAAAGCTTGTCACAGTATTATCTCGGCTTCACATACACATTTCACTCGTCCGCTCTGAAGACGACGGCAAAGGCAATACTAAAAAAGTATCCAGATGCCGCAGAGGTGTACAACGGGTATGCCCTTGCTGAGTCTTGCAATGGCAAGTTAGACATTGCGGAAAAGGTGATTTCATCCGCCGTAGCATCTCCATCGGTATGTACTTTTGTTCACAGACGCAGATCCGTTTTTACTAACCACGCCTCTAGCTCTGTGAGGGGGCTTTGGGCTGTCAGATATTCTTTTCATGGAGCTGGCTCGAGTTGGAGAAGGGTAACAAGTTGATGGCTGCGGTTCGACTCTGCTCTGCAGTCGATGAGTCTATTCGCTGCTCTGCGGCGCACGTCAAGTCGTTACCACCGACAGCTGTTTTGAAGACGAGGCAAGCTCTGCAATCTAGGATCCATCAAGCTCTGTACGAGGGCAGGGTCGAAGATGCAAGCTCCTATGCCGAGTGCATGATTTTGTGGTCCTACCTGACGGAGGAGGGATGCCTGGAGCCCACATCAACCGATCAGGGCAATATATCCGCTTCAATGCGTGTTGTCGAGGATATGTCGATTGAGTTCAAGTCGGCAGGATATGGCGATACTCCTGGCCATGAACGAATGCTCCAAACTGGGGCGCGAATGCTGCATTTGAACGCCAGCCGAGGGTAAGAAATACGTACATTAACCGTGACTGGAAGAATGATTTGGATATTGAAGCTAACTTTGGCGGGTGAAGGCCGTTTCGTCGAGCTTACCTGCGTGATCGATTTTCAGAGTTCCTGGAGCACTTTCCCGGCAACACCATGTTCCTCTCGCTCCTTGAATGGGCGGATTCCAGCATCAGGGTCATAGATGAGACGCGTCAGTTGATGTATGACAGAATCCTCATCAAGGGCCGCGATTGCATCACGAGTCGCCTCTTCTCCATCCAGCATGAGCTGATTCGAGGAAACGTGAACACCACACGCACCGCATATGAGCTCGCCCTGTCAAGCGATGTTTGCAAGTTCAACGTGGATCTCTGGGTATCATACATCCGGTTTTGTCACCAGCAGAGTAGTAAGGAGTTGCGATCAAAAGCAAAGGAGGTACTCTACAGAGCACTGAGACATTGCCCGTGGTCAAAGAAAATCATGATGGAGGCATTTGGTACAGTGATTCGCGATATGCAGTCGGATGAGCTGCGATCGGTGTATGAGACCATGGCATCCAAGGGCCTGCGGGTCCATGTTGATTTAGAGGAGTATGTGGAGCGCCGGAAACAAGATCGACTCAAGTCGTACAAATAAAAATATAGATTTCCACATATGTAGGCCGGCTACAAGGTAGGTATGCATGCAACCGTCATTCATGCCCCTAAATCTACTCTCGCGTACACCGTAGTTATATACGTCATTGACGGCGGAAATCATTTTGTGAAACGGTATGTACATACCTATTTGCAGCGGAGGATGATTTGGAGAGCGATGACGGTGGCGGATACCTATTTTAAGGTTATGAGGAACTGCAATAAAAGGCAAGGTCGCTCCTTCCGCGTCTGGTTTAGCCGCCGCCACAGGCGTTGGCTGGCATTGGCTGGCGTTGGTATGTACCTAGTACATATGTACATACGCGTTGGCTCCAAATCAGGGTCCAGATCCTTGCGAGTCGTGAATGTGATGAGCAGTGAGGAACAAAGCCACCGGTTGAGTCGGTGACCGAGATTCATTTCATCCTACATATTCCTACGGAGTACAGTCACCAGAGTACAGTCACCAGAGTGGCAGAGTACAGTACCTACGGGCCGGGGACTGAGCGGAAGTGGCCGGGTGATTTTGTCGGCACTGGGCAGGGCTGAACATACGACCCTCTAGAGGTAGAGGTATGTACCTCCCTCGTGAGTCGTGAGTCGTGAGTCGTGACGAAGTTGGGGCGCGGTCTGCTTCAAGTTTCATAGGAATTGTCTTTGCTCCTTCCAATTGGACTCGAGAACCAGAATCACACAATCACAACCCCATTCAACGCCGCGTAGACTCTTGGCAAGCAGCTATTTGTCCTGAAATCCTGGATTATTTCGTCGTATGCGTGAGTTTGCGTCACACGCCACTTGATCACGCTGAACCTGTTTTCCAAGGGGCGAAAAGGACACGCACTCATCTCCAGCAGTTCTTATCCAAGTATCTTACTTATCCCGCTGACGGCCCCGGACGCATCGCATCGGACGGCCTACCTATCTAGTATATTTACCATGTCTGGCGTGCAACAGCAGCCCATTGATGCTCTGCGCCAGGCCGGCGGAGGTGCCAGCCAGGCGCTCAAAGCAACACCAACTCTAAATGCCACCGTCATCTCGTATCTGAAGCGAGTATTCTTGACACACGCCGACCAGGATGGAAAATGGTCCGCTGGTCAGATCCGTCGGTTTATTCAGCACGTGCAGAGAAACGATGATGCCACACCGGCGGCCGCCAGGCTCTTCGGCGAGGACGATGGAGAGGGCCGCATCGACGTGAACGACTTTTTGGCCTATATGACGTCTGAGGACAGTTCTATAACGTTGCCGTGGAAGACGTGCGATTTGTCTTGGCCGCTACCGAGCTACTTTATTAGCTCTAGCCACAACACCTATCTGTCCGGAAACCAGCTGTATAGTGACAGCACGACAGATGCCTATACCAATGTTCTCCTACGAGGGTGTCGTTGTGTCGAGATTGATGTGTGGGATGGTGACGACTGCGGCCTGAGCTCCGAATCAAGTTCGGATGACGAAGCACCGCATGCAAATGACCGCTCGGAGAAGCCCAAAAAGCGGCATGCATTTAGCAAACTCAAGCACATCATACCAGGCAGCTTATCTGCAAAGCTGGAAAGGACTTCTTTGGGCAAGGAACGGAAGCCTCGGTCTACTAGTAAAGGCGAGTCGGAAGCAGAGCCGGTCGCAAGCTTGGAAGACGGCGCCCCCAACATTGTGCCAGAAGTAGCTGCTTTCGAGCCTCGAGTGCTTCATGGCTATACACTGACCAAAGAGGTCTCTTTTCGACATGTCTGTGAGGCTATACGGGACAGTGCCTTCATTGTGTCCGATCTGCCTCTGATTATCAGTCTAGAAGTGCATTGTGGTGCTGAGCAGCAACTCATGATGGTCAACATAATGAAAGAAGCTTGGAAAGACATGCTCGTTCGCGAGGACGAGGTAAAGGAGGGAGCATTGCCAAGCCCGAACGAGTTGAGGAAAAAGATTCTCATCAAGGTCAAGTATACACCACCAGATGCTCCCACGACACCCGAAGCCGACAGCGGGGAAGACGATGGCTTGCCTTCTGACAAGCCGCCCGCCAAAAAGCCCTCAAAGGTCATCCCAGAACTCAGCAAGCTTGGCATATACACTCGTGCTGTTTCTTTCAAGACATGGACACAAGCTGAAGCAAGCATGCCAGCTCATATATTCTCTCTAGCAGAGAATAAGTTTCTCGAGCATCGCGAGAAACATGGAGCGAAGCTCTTCTCCCACAACAAGGACTACTTGTTGCGTGCTTATCCATCTGGCCTGCGCATTCGCTCCTCGAACTTGATGCCTACGACTTTCTGGGGCTCAGGTGCCCAGATTGTCGCACTGAACTGGCAGCAGACAGATGCGGGCATGATGCTCAACGAAGGAATGTTTTCAGGCACGGGGGGATATGTCCTAAAGCCACACGGTAGGTCTCTGCCCAAAAATAAAATGAAAAATGAGCATGTCAGGTTTGCTTCTTCAAAACTAACCATGCACGCCAAACGATAGGTCATCGCCCAAGTAGTAGTTCGGGATCTACTTCGAATACCATAACCGATAAGACTCTCAGCCTGAAAATCACCTTCTTGGCTGCCCAGAGCCTTCCCATCCCCCCTGGGGATAAATCGAGCAAAAGTTTCCGTCCCTACGTCAAGACGGAGCTGCACGTAGATGCATGCAACTCGCATGCTCTAGGGCGTGCATCCTCCACCGACAGCCGTGATACGTCCATTCGACACAAGGCCCGGACAAGGACGCATAAGGGAACAGACATCGACCTTGAATCACAGCAGGTCTCCTTCTCCGAAGTCGACGGCATCATCGAAGAATTGACGTTCGTGCGGTTTATGGTTAAGGATGATGAACTTGGCATTGATGACCTGTCGGCGTGGGCCTGTGTGAGACTGGATCGTCTGGGCCAGGGATATCGCTTCATTCATCTGTTGGATTCCAAGGGCCGACTGACGGAGGGCAATATCCTGGTCAAGGTGGAGAAGACGCTGACCGAAGACAGTGTGCCCGTGTAGATGAGGCTTACACATGGCATGCTTTATTCGTACGGCGTATAACGGCAGATGGGTATCGGTGCGTGCAACGAGACAGTGACGAGGAGGCTTCGTTGCTGCAGCTAGATAAGAGCCGTGCGCTACGTTATGACAAGGTCGCCACGAGCATAGCACGATGTTTGTCAGGCCAGAGCCAAGTCAGAGACCAGACACGCTTTATATGTCGAGATAGCGGGGTTGTGTTCCTTTTCACACGTACATACTACGAGTATGTCATGGACCGTTTTGCTTACTTCTCGAACAGTAGCCGCCTAGCAATAACTTGTTATAGATAATTCTAAGCCCTTTGATGTAGTGCTAGCAAAGCAGGTAATTTCCAATTCTGATCAACTCAACCCAAGTTTATCTAAGAAGCAGCCCACACAATGACTGCCAGCCCGCAAGTCATCCACGCCGGTTCATATCAGACGAGTAGCACTATGCCGCAACGTCCCTGCCGCTATGAGATCCAAGAAAGGACTCTGTAGTAATTCACGACAAATCCGACAGGGAAGAAAGTGTTGGAAGGTAGCCAGAGACTGCGGCGAGTCTCGCGCTGGTAGCTACAGGTCAGACGATAAGCGAGATGTAAAGAGGTATGTGAGGAAGTACATGCACGATCCGCGAAATAAACCTGAGTTGAATTGACCCGACCGCGAGTCAAAATGTCACTTTACTATAAGGCACTACTATTCACTTCAAGGGATTGTCAAGAGATTGGAGATAAGGTTCATGTTGCGCCAGTGACCTCAAGCCAACCCCCCTTAACATTTGCACCTCATGACAAATGATTTTGATACTAGTGGTGGCAAAGCTCGTCATTTACATCCAAGTGCCCTCCCTCCCTCTCTGTCTTGACTCTTAGTTATAGTCATCGCCACTCCGCCCGTGTCGGCTCCGTCCCGTGTCGGTATTTTTATCACCTCCGAGGACATTGCTGACTTTTTCGAAGATCTTGCCAGCGGTGCTGCTGCCACTGCCGGAGTTGTAGTTGTTGTTATTGTTATTGTTATTGTCGTCGTCGTTGCCATCTTTGCCGGATGAGCTGAAGCCTCCAGTACGGCTAGAGGAACCATAGTTGTCGCTGCCACCGGTGCGGCCAGATGAACCATAGTTGTCGTCGTCTTTTGTAGATGAGCTCAAGGCCCCAGTGCGGTTGGCGGAACCATAGTTGTCGCTGCCACCAGTTCGGCCGGAAGAGCCGTAGTTGTCGCTACCATCGGTGCGGCCAGATGAACCATAGTTGTCGTCGTCTTTTGTAGATGAGCCCAAGCCCACCGTGCGGTTGGAGGAACCGTAGCTGTCACTGCCGCCGGTGCGACCAGAGGAGCCATAGCTATTGTCGCCATTATTGCCAGACGAGCTCAAGCCGCCGGTACGGCCAGAGCCAGAGGAACCGTAGTTGTCGCTGCCGCCGCCGCCGGTGGTGCGACCAGTGCGACCAGAGGAGCCGTAGCTGTCGTCATCTCGTGTAGATGAACTCAAGCCGTCAGTACGACCAGAGGAGCCATAGCTATTATCGTCATTATTGCCAGACGAGCCGTAATTGTCGCTGCCACCAGTGCGACCAGATGAGCCGTAGTTGTCGTCATCTCGTGTAGATGAGCTCAAGCCACCAGTACGACCAGAGGAACCATAGCTGTCGCTACCCCCGGTTCGGCCAGAGGAGCCGTAGTTGTCACCGTCGTCGTTTCTGGAGGAGCTCACGCCACCAGTGCGGCCAGAGGACCCATACGAATCATTGTTGCCGGAGCCGTAGCTCTCATTGTCACGACGGTTAGATGAGCCCTAATACGGGTCAGTTGGCGCCCATCACCGTGTCACGCAGTGAGGCGATGATCGAATGATGTCTTATTGTCAAAACCTACGTAACTGTCGTTGTTACCGCCGTAGCTAGTCTGAAGCGCGCGCGTTAGTTATGGTTATTGGTGGTATAGCCTCTAAGGAGTAGGAAGAGGAGTTGCAAGAGACTGGATATAACTCTTACATTGTCGCTGGTGTTGTTGTTATTGTTGTATGACATTCTGGGCTAGTGGTGTATCGATTCGTGAGGTATTATATGACGGAGGAATGGGTTGTCCCTAGGATTTAGAGATGAAGCTGCCGTAGGTACCTTAGGTAGTTTTAAAGTAAACGGCTCAAGGCGTTTGGGCACCAAGCTTGTTTTATATATTGGTTAATTTGGCCACTCGGAACCCACCCCTCACCAGAAATATACAAAGTTGCCTTGATTTCTGAGCCATCTGTGAGAGGAGAGCAAGTTTAGGGCAGCCCGATCTGAAGCTTCCTGGATCGGCGAATGCCTAGCTCTCCTCTAGTCCTGGTAAGCCCCCCATGATCCCCATCGCGAAGCTGCGGGCGCCAGAGAGGGACGCCAGTCGGTCTAGGTACGGCCGAGCGTACATGTACATACATATGTAACAGTACCTACCGTAGCCCGGTTCAGCTGAAGAACTCCTCAGCTGAGAGGACGGAGCCATAGAATGCGCACTTTGGGGCCCTCGGGATCAAACAAGAGGGTTTTTGAGCTTTTCGGCCCCCCGACATGAGCCATCCGTCTGTCTACCTAGCTACCTAGGTACCTAGTAAGTAAGTGTTCCAGTGAACTCTGCTCCGTGACCAACTGAGGCGCAAACCATCAGTAGACAATATGTATGTAGGTACCTAGTCACAATACTCAATGGCGCTATACCTAGCACATCCTTCGCGAATCTGCATGTCTGAGGTGAGTCCCCGACCCTCGGGTCAGAAATGAAGTCAACGGCGCAGTGGCATCGTCATTCCTGGAGCATAAAACGATGGCGCGGCCGTGGTCCGTTGGTCCGTTCGACGCTTCTAGCCAATGGCTGTCCCGTTTCAACCAATCGAGTATGTTGGAGAACCCCGTGGATAGATGCGTCGGTGACGCGATGCCGTCATTTCGAGCTACCAGAGCTGCCAGAAACACAAGAAAGAAGCTTGTCCAGGCCGGCGCCACCAATGGAGTCAAACAGGGTTCTTTCTACCTAGGTACCTAACCTAGAGGTATGTACCTGGTAGGTACGGTAGTCCCTTTCGTTTGGGCCCGTCGCCAGCTCAAGGGTCCATATAGGTACATGCATATGTATGTCATCATGATTACGTGCTCGTGTCACGGTAAAGCCGGTAGAGGTAGGTATCTTGTTCGTTGAAATGCTCAGGTATTGCGGGTTGGGAGTGTTTCAATTTTCAGAGGACGGCGGGAAGATCATGTGGCTTTGAAAATAGAGAGCATCAACTCTCGAGAGTCGAGTCTCTCAACTTTCAAGTGTTCATTTCCGGACCCACCTTTCTCTCACAACGCGAATGGCTTCATCAGCAAGCCACGTAAACTTGTAACGACAACAGCCATCACGACATGATGCTTGCAAAATATGCCGTTGTTGCTCTGCGCGACACCATATATGAGACAAAGTCCATGACCAAGATCGTCTACTCCTGATTATCCGCCGCCCCTGCTTGCTACCAAGCCCTCAACGGTATGTACACCGAAGGCGAAGCTTACCAGGTATAGTGGTGGGGTGGTGCTGCACAAAAAGAGAGTGAGACTCAATTCATTTTGCCGAGTCGCCGGCGTGAGCGATCGGTGAAGCGTTGATCTGAAGGAGAAGGAAACAAATGAAGAAGCGCATTGTAGCCAGTGGCTTTCTGTTTTCAAGTTCATATATTGAATTGATGGATCTTCGACCAATCTAAATTCTTGTGCTGTGAACTGCTGGGCTTTCGCGATCCCAAGTTCCCAACAGACGGTCCTGACTCCTGACTCCTGGCGTTACTCGGCGACCTGCTGAACAGTCGTCGTCGCTGTTTATGCGACTAAAGAAGGAGTTCACCACCCAGCAAAGAGGCCCTCTCCCGTGAGTACATAAACACGCCTATCTGCTTTATTGAACACGCATAACCACGCTAAACCTAAAATGGATGTATGTATCTTTTCATCTATCTTTGTGTGTAGGTATACTTCTGTTCACCTTTGTACCTCACATACAATTTTATACGCTCATTGCTGCTCTCCTCTCTGTTGTTATCCACGCCGCGACGCGTCGATCAGCTTTTCCTCGTGCGCGCTGCTTCCCAACTCACCACCAGTACTTTCATTCGGAAAGCGTCAAGAAGG
>SRQH01000106.1:0-56154 GCA_018360345.1 Claviceps sp. LM84 group G4 | reverse complement strand
GCAGGGGGGTGCTTGTCTTCTTTGTGCATTCTCTTTTTCTTTTCGATACTGATACTGACGAGTTGTGGGAAGCGCGGGAAGCTTGCTTTGCTTACCTCTGGCATGATGGGCTTGCCGTCCTTGTTCGTGACATAGCGGAATGGCATTTCGGTGCTCTCGTGATCATTGAACTTGAGCTCGGGGAAGTCAATGTGAGGCACTTCTTCCAAGGGGACTAGTAGATTTGTTGGTAGACTCTGTCAGTGAGAGGGGTCCAGACATTCGGTTGGAAGGACGGGTAGGTTTTGGCGCAACGAAGCGTATGTAGGCAGCCACGGCCCACGGGAAGAAGACGTACTCCCGTCTTGAACGACCATCCGAGTGACCCTGACTGCAGTGTCAGTCGTCATCTGCTTCGGGCCCAGCCTCCGACCTTGAAAGCCCTTCTTCCTTAATTCGGAGGTTCGATCTAATACGCGTTTGTTAGTCCGGAAGCTGAGAACTTCTCCGTTTCTTATACCCCTTTTGTTCTTGACCTAAGCTTAACGCAGGTGAGGGTATCAACAAACCTCTTGGAGGATCATCGCCTACAGACCACATCAGCCATTCGCATATCAGACTTCTTCATGGAGAAAACATGAAAGGGGGCGAGAAAAGAAGGGGGGTAGAGGCCACCAAGGGGGCAGGGAAAAGGCTACATACCTAAAATACCGCCAAACAAGAACGCCTCAAAGATCTTTCCATCCTCTGGCGATAAATCCTGCTCCGCAGATGGATCTAGCAAGCACACCTTATTCTTGTGTTCCGCATACAACTCCTCCACACCGCGATGTTCCGGCGCAAATGCCGAGATCTCCTTCAGGGTAACCGGGACTTTGAAGGCGGGTGGCAGACTGGACAGGATGAATGTTCCATTGGCTTCCTTTGTTTCCTTTGCAATGGCAATGTATTCTAGCTCCGACCAGGGCCCGAGTTCGGGATCCAAGTGTTCAACGATGAATGTCTTGCCAGAGTGCATGATGGACGGGCGAATGATCGTTTAGTTGTTTCTTTGCAGTCTCATTGGGATGTTTTTTTCCCTCTATTTTTCTCTTCTCGTTTTTTTTTCTTTTTCAAGAAAAAAAGGGGGGGCTTGGCCACTTCTCCGGGGCTCAGTATGTACGATGATTATCATCGAGCTCCCTTTTCCCCGTGCATCTGTCTTGTTTTTCTTTCTTTTGCGTGAAGGTTATTTTCACGCTTCTTACTTGGCCGGAATGATTCGAGGCCGGGCAGACTGCGCGAGATGAACTGGGCACGAGGTGAAGCGCGACGGAATAGGTACCGTAGGACTGTACAGAGAGGTACCTAGGTACTCGCTAGGCTGCAAAAGTCCCACAATGTGTGTAAGACTTCTAATTTCGGTCAAGAAGCTGTGCGATTGGTTGTACTGTGTACATTCAAAGGAAGTTGAGGACGGCTGTTCCGGCACAGCGTTAGGCAACTTAGAGGTATAGATTATGGCTATCGAGATTCGACAGACGCTCAGGAGGATGCGAATGTATGCCTTGAAGGCTGTTTATGCAGAAGACTTCGCAGATCTTTTCTCGAATCGAATCATGGAAGATGAGAAACTTTCGCCGATGAGGAGCTCAATGCTCAATAGAACACGGCGCCGCCATAGCGCATCGTCATAATGAAGTCGGTCGTTCGGCGTTCTATTGATGCAGCGCCACACGCACTGTGGCTGAGGCCCGTTGTGGTGGTAGAGCGCTGTACCGTGCGCCTAACCATCACTGCACGCAGCTGACGGTGCTTGATGCTTGGCTTGGTGTTGCTTCCTGCCAGACGTCTCGCGCCACATGGCCTCTACCAGGGCGCACGAGCACGAGCACGAGCACGAGCACGACACGAAGCAGTCAGCATCTCGTTGATGCGAAGCCGTCTTCTCGTCTCTTCGCATCAATATAGTTCAACAGTCGTCCCATACGAATCATCGTCGCCTCTCGTTGTCCCATGGTCTGATACTTGCGTAACCCCTACGAGCCGCCCGCTTCCGTGACCCCTTCGGCGAGCTCCCTTCCTCCCCCACGCTCTTGGGCCTCTGCGGCTCCTCCTCGTTAACCATGGCTGTTGCTTGGGCTTCCTGGTCCGTCGTCAAATCATGCCGGCTATTGGCCTTGCTGGCACTGTGGCCGGCCTCTGCTGCCGCTGCCGACAAGTCTGCCGCCGATTACTACGTCCGCGACCTGCCCGGTCTCCCCCAGGATGCCGCTCCGATCAAGATGCATGCCGGGTAAGTGTCCAACCTCGTCTATGCTGTTCCAGTATGCGGCTGGATGGTCCTGAGACCTCATCTCATGCTTTCTGCGAGAAGGTATGGCTGAGCTGGTGTCAACAGGGCAGAAGGAAGCTAATACAAGCCGTCGGTATATGTCTATACGCATAGTCACATTGAGGTCAACAAGGAATTCAACGGCAATTTGTTCTTTTGGCACTTCCAAAACAATCACATTGCGAACCGGCAGCGGACTGTTATATGGTTGAACGGCGGGCCTGGATGTAGCTCGGAAGATGGTGCTTTGATGGAGGTTGGCCCTTACCGGGTCAAGAGTGACCAGACCTTAGCCTTGAACAACGGCTCGTGGAACGAGTTCGCCAACCTTCTTTTCGTTGATAATCCCGTCGGGACCGGCTACAGCTATGTCGACACGAACAATTACGTGCACGAGTTGACCGGCATGGCCGACCAGTTTGTCGTCTTCATGGACAAATTCTTCCAGCTGTTTCCCGAATATGAACACGATGATGTAAGTCTAGCGCGTCCTAATGTTACAACTGATCACCGACTGAGAAGATGGGGAGTGATGTCAAGAACACACATGGTTGAATCGTCAGTTTCTAAACTAGCATTCATTAGATATACATTGCGGGAGAATCGTACGCCGGACAACACATCCCATATATTGCCAAAGCAATTCTAGATCGCAACGCACAGAAAACACCGGCCGAGCAATGGAGCCTTCAAGGCCTACTTATTGGCAATGGATGGATCTCCGCACGAGATCAGGCTGATTCGTATTTAAAGTTTGGGTATGAGAAGGGACTTCTGGAGAAAGGCTCAGAGAAAGCCCGAGAAGTTCAACAGATGCAAAGGGTCTGCGACAAGGCGCTCGCCAACAATCCCGGGCGGGTCGATTATCCAGACTGCGATGCCATTCTCCAAAAGATTTTGGACGTGACCAGACAGGCTGCGGGCGACCAAGAATGCATCAACATGTACGATGTACGGCTCAGAGACTCCCATCCCTCCTGTGGTATGAACTGGCCTCCAGATCTGGAGGCTGTCGGGCCGTATCTGCGAAAAAAGTCAGTCATGAAGGCCTTGAACTTGGACAAACAGCGCAACACGGGGTGGCAGGAATGCAACTCATACGTACACATTGCCATGAAGAATATCAACTCGACGGCATCTATTCACTTGTTTCCCGAAATCCTACAACACGTAGATGTGCTGCTATTCTCCGGCGCCGAAGATTTCATCTGCAACCACATCGGCACGGAGCAGCTCATTGCCAATCTGGAGTGGAACGGAGGCAAAGGCTTCGAGGTCACGCCCGGAAACTGGGCGCCCCGGAGGCAGTGGATGTTTGAGGGTGAGAACGCGGGCTTCTGGCAAGAAGCGCGTAACCTGACGTATGTTCTCTTTTATAATGCCTCACACATGGTTCCGTTCGACTATCCCCGGCGCACGCGAGACATGCTCGATCGCTTCATGAAGATCGACATCAGCGACATTGGTGGTATCCCTTCAGATAGCCTCATTGATGGCGAGAAGGGCCCGGATACCTCTGTTGGCGGAGCCACGAACAACACTCATCATCAGCAGGAGGTGACGGATAAAAAGGTGGACAAGGCGAAATGGCACGCGTATAGGCGATCTGGAGAGGTCGTGCTAGGAATCGTGATTATCGCTGCCGTTGCTTGGGGTTTCTTCATCTGGCGTCAGCGACGCAAAGGCGCCGTGTACTCTGCCTTGAGGGACAACGAAACCGCCGGCCAGTCTCTCAGCAGTCTTGGGGCCTTGCATAACGGCTCACGTGGCGTGGACGTCGAAGCCGCTGCTGCTTTTGACGAGAATTCCGTTGACAGCATCCAGCTCCGAGAAGCAGTTGGGCGGAACGAAAGCAAGTACAGCATTGGAGAAGACAGTGACGAGGATGGGGAGGAGGAGCAACGTGGCAAGACGGCCCACCCAGATGCCAGGAAAACATGAGCGTTTGAGGGACAAACAGGTGACTAATGCGGTTGATGACTACTTGTGATGGAAATGTCAGCATCACTGAATGAAAAAAAAGGCAATGCACGGCGTTGGGGTATTCGAGAAATGTATAAACATATACCATACCAGTAATTGATATAGGCATGCGGTCGAGTCGTGCGAATTTCTCAATCATCTGGTTTCCAGACGGACTTGAGCACAGAACGCGAGATCACCAGGATACTTTCGCAGAAGGCTGTGAAATGTACGACGTTGACAGGTTTGTTATTGTGGCCAAGATGAGCGGACTTCTGACAGCTGTTCACAACTGCCGGCTGTTCACACAACACAACTGCAAGGATCCGAGACTACATGTCGCTTCATCTCCAGTCCGGAAGCCTCCGTTTGGATTCTCTCCTTTCCTACACAGTCATACTGCTGGGTTTATCCTCTGTATGGGTGTTCTTCATCTATTGTAATTTGTCCCTACTTTTGAGACGCGACGTATCAACCGGAAGCAACTGAACCCCTCTGACAGGACACGACACGACGAAAAAATGGCTGAATGGGTGGCGACTTCTGGGCTCGAGTCCTCGTGGAATCAACCTGCTCTTACTTGCAAGGCCTGTGGTCAGGAAGGGTGAGCGATGACACGGGCGTCGAGGCAACTTCTGGTCGGGAAGTTAACCTCTTCTATAGACATGAGGACGCCAGCTGCCCGAATGAGCACACTGGTAATGGGAAAGACGGCTCTGACACAGGCGTGTGTTTCAACTGCGGGCAAACAGGGTTGGTCTGGCGTCCCTAAGACAGACAAAGCATAATCAAGCTAATCCTGAGCGAAGCCATCGCGCTGCAGATTGCACAGCGCCACGAGATACCACGTGCCGCTACTGCAAAGCCGAGGGCCATATGATTCGCGATTGTCCCCAGAAACCCCCCATGGTCTGTGGCAACTGCGGTCAAGAAGGTCAATCGCTTGTCCCATGGGTATTCGAGTCCTCTTCTTCTTTTTTCTTTCTTGCTAACCGAACTACGAGTGAGCAGGACACCTAAGGAAAAATTGCGAAAATTCCCGCCTGATCAACAGAGACCACATCGCCGACGTTACCCCCGACGATGCCCTCGAAAAGATAAAAATTGCAGCCTTGCAGCGCGATGTCGACGACGTCAAGGAAGCAGTACAGGAATACATCAAATCCGTCCATGGCGAAGTCAACTACCACGAGCTGCAGACCATGTTCATCAACCAAGACGTCAACCTTTGGCTGATTGCCACGGAACGCCAGCTGGTCAACGTCTTCACCAACATGGATCTACAGGGCAACACGGGCAAGAAGTACACCATCTCGTACCGGTTCTCCGAGAAGCCGGAACGTCCTCGCGAGATAGAAGGCTGGCCCAAGTCTCGTGCGGAATTGCTTGATCGGCTGCATGATGCGGGGGAGGTTGTTGATAGTGGACAGATACGTTGCCATATTTGCCGTGAAGTTGGGCATGCGGCTAGGTTTTGTACGCAGGAGAGGGCGGAGACGAATATGCAGCCGGCGATTTCTTGCTCCAACTGTGCGGCAGAGGGGCATAGGCTTCGCGATTGTGCGTTCAAGTTCTTATCCCTCACTCTTTGTCTCCTTTCTGCGTTCGGGTTGTCCTGTTTCCCAGCTTGCCTGCTTCCGAATTCCTTTGCAAGAATCAGGCTGACCTGTGCTGCTCATTATCACTTAGGTCCGGAACCCCGTGTAGACAAATCGGCGTGCAGGAACTGCGGGTATGTTATTCAAGACGTCGAAGTCGAACATGTGCATTCCGGTCTGTGTGAGCACACGCGCTGACGGGAGCAGAAAATCCGGCCACCGGGCCTCGGAGTGCGAAGAGCCACCCAACTTGGACAATGTCGAATGCCGCAAATGTGGTGAAAGTACGTTGTTCCCGGGCTCTATTGTACAAAAAAGCGGGTGACGAAACACTAGACGATTTTCTGACACCAATGTAGAGGGCCATTTCGGCAAAGACTGCCCCCAAGGCGGCAGTCGAGCATGCCACAACTGCGGACAGGAAGGCCACATGGCCAAAGAGTGCGATCAGCCGCGCAATATGGCCAACGTTACATGCCGCAACTGCGACCAGACCGGACATATGAGTCGTGAATGTCCAAAGCCCACGGACTGTACGTATTTATTCGTTTCCCTTAGTGTCCGTTTTTTTGGTAAGACGTGATGAGGCAAGAAAGCTCAGCTAATCCGTTTTCTCCCCAAAGGGAGCAAAGTGCAATGTTCCAATTGCAAGCAGTTTGGACACACCCATGTGCGCTGCAAGCAGCCTCTTGTAGACGAGGACATGAGCTTCGGCGGAGCGGGCGAGACCTCGAATGATCAGGGTGGTGAATCTGGCTGGAATTCTGGCGGTGGCAACGTAGAGGATATTCCCCCCGTGGACAGTGCTTGGTGAGCTTAGTGGTGATGGCTTATGAACACTCGAGAGTTTTGTGTTCTTGGGGATTTGCTCAGTTGCTGTCCATGAGAGGCGTAGACTGGACCCAGGTATCGGAGAGTCGGAGATAGGTACCTCTTATTCTAGTGTCGTCTGTAGATGCGCGACGGCAGATGACGACGTCAGTTCACTACCTGGTAGCTACAAACGAGCTTCTTTTATTCGATTTTTTTGGTCTCTTATCTGTTCTAAATTCGTTTCTTGCTAGCGTGCAAAGTCAGTCTGTCACAAGCTACAACTAATCCCCAATTTGTCGGGGCCACATGTTTCCATCGCACAAGCTCACCCCGCATCTGGTTCATTAAGCGCCGCGGGCTGGCGGATTACCTACCTACTGTAGCTTGTAGAATTCGCCATCTAATCTACCTAGGTACCCCGTAGGTAGAAGTTGATGGGCCACTTCATTCCTTACGACTTTTATCGTTTCTATGAACAAGCAAGGTATCCAAAACTGCTCCTATCGAAACATGAGTTTGGAATAACAGTTTGGCGTACTTTGGCGGCATTCTTTCCGTCATCGTCATACCTACCTACATACATACATACATACATACATACATACATACATACATACATACATACATACATACATACATACATACATACATACCTCCTTAGGTACTTACTCAGTGAAGGCCAACGGAACCCCATGCCTTCGCGCTCCACGTGGCATTCCCCTACAGAGTTTGTGCACTGCGTCCAAATCTTGCTCTCCATGTAAGAATTGAATGAAGATCTTTGGGACCATCGCTTCTCGGTCAAAAAACAAGAAAAAGAAAAGTGCTACCGCCCAATATGGCAGGTCCAACCCCAATTCTGTGATGCCGCGCGCCCAGATAAATCCCGTCTCGGACTCGGCCACCGACAGGGACATCTCCATTGTACCTACCTCAACCTCGCAGCTTCCAGCTACGGAGAGAGAAAGTAGAAACTCCCTCCTCACGTGCCTGACAACTCGTCAACGCCAAAGCAGCACCAAAACCCCCTCGGCGCAACATCTCCTGAGTATATACCTCAGTACGTAGGCCGCCCCTACAGGCTACAGACTACAGTATGTTCTCTCCAGCCGCCTGATGACCGACCCCGCCTCACGTCTCTCTCCCCCCAACTTTAACCCAAGTCTCCTTCGGCACAAGCGCCTTTAAACAGCCCGGAGAAAAGTGCCCGCGCTGCGCAAAAAAGCTTCCGTATTTCGCTGTCTCGAGAAGGCCAACTGCGGGGGGATGGACGGGAATGGGGTTCTCGGCACGGCGGCTGGGCTTTGCACTGGCAAGTTAGTACTGGCTGGTCGGAATGGGATGGGCTGTAGCCTGTGCGGTGCGGGACGGGTGCTGCGGGCCGGGGGGTTTCGGTGTATGTACATATTTGCGGGTGTACCTACGGAGAATTTGATATTAGTGATCACTTCGAGTTCGATGGGACGGTGCGGTGGGCGAGGAGACGGGTACCTGGTATGTTGCTGGGAATTGGGGCATGAGATGAGGGTTGGTGCTTCGTAAGGGATACCTACCACGAGGATCACGACGACGATGACGATGGAGACAGGATTGCAACTGGATGAATGAGCTTTGAGGCCTGCGGTCTGAGTAGTGGATATAGGATGATGAGGCGATCGCTGAATGACGAAAACAGCGTGGACGTCTTGGGGAGGGATGTCGAGAGATTGAGCAATGAGTGTCGAGGTGAGGTTTATTAGGATTCGCATGGTGTGAAGTTGTTATTCAGTGTTTCTCGATCATGAAAAGCATATGTACGGTATATACAGCAACAATTTGATACTGATATGTATAACGAGAGATGGGGTTGATAAATTTCTTTCGAGCTTTGTACTTGTTCAACCTGATCGAGAGGGAGCCTGGGGTTATCACATTCATGCGTGTTCTGGCTCAAATTTGACACAGACCCTACAGGTCTCTGCCGCGAGTTTTCGCAACGTTAGAATCGCACGCACTACAGTGTATATCCATTGACAAACATCTTAACCGCCTCTTTTCTGCATCTTTCAGTGATTAATGGAGCGGCCTCTCGCCCTATTTTGGCCGCTTGGGATACTGGGATGCCAGATAATGAAGTGCCTTATCTAAATCGGAGATCTGTAGCTGCTCTCTGGCGACAAGTCGGCTCAATGTCACTAGGTCGACCATCGCAATGGAGGCAGTTTGCTATTATATCTTTAGAGTCCAGCATGCCGTCCTCAATTCCTTATCCTATTCACAAGTCGGATGAATGCAAGTTAATTCTGTAGCGCGACTCACTTCTTCCGAGCATGGGCTGCGAATAACTTCCTTGGACAGCGATCTCGGCTTTGAAATTTGCACACCAATTGGACCATGTGGCAGAGTTGGTTGCGTGTTCAGAAGTTAGTAGTGGGTGTCCTTTTCAGAAAGGTTTCACCCACGGCACGAGTGATGAATGGGGATTATGTACGGAGTAACGCTGGCACTTCTCTCCACCATGGCTCGCTGATTGCGCCGCTTATTATGTATCCCCATACGATCTGATCCAGCGCGAGAGCCGTCCCTAGTAGGTAGATTTGCGATGTCACGGGCGTAAGCCGGCTTTGCGTTCTATTGACGGTCATCGCATTAGGGCGCATTCCCCGGCACGCGATGGCAAGAAAGCCAAGAGAGCGAAGAGAGCGAAGAGGCGTGGCCAATTCGCCCCCCTTGGGCATTGGCGCATATGTACCGTTACAATGTACTCCGTACGGAGTAGCTGTGACGTAAGCGTGTCGTGCGCGAGGTGCCACAAGTTACAACGAAACAACAACAAACTCCTATGACCTTTTTCGCACGTTTCTTCGATTTTCATTGTCTATCTCTGCTCCTTTCACGATTTTACCCCCTCTCATCAGTTTTTTTTGGTGGGAAAGAAGCGTAGTAGGTATGTACATACCTTGACCTACGGAGTATGTGAAGCAAAAAGAAAAAAGGACACAACCTTCGGGCGGGATAACGTCATCCATGGCTGGTACATAGCGCGATATGGGGAAAGGGCCTGTGCACAAAGTCGTCTTGACGTCGCCGCTTGTGGAGTCTCGCAGAAGTCGAGGCTCGACGCACTGTGTGCCGACCCACCACCGTCTGATCCCTTCTCATGACAAACAGGAATGCTGCACAATACCTAATGCTTGCGATTTAGCTGTCAAGTCGGGATTTGGCAGGAAACAAGACGACAATCGGCATCGGCATAGTCATAGTGAAAGTCATATGTAAGAACCGTGATGAAGTCCCTGAAGCAGAACGAAACGACAAACGACAAACATCAATTATGTATGACTGCGTCGTCGTGGAGGCAGAAGCTGCGGGGCCGGCCGAGGACGGCTGTGTTCGATTGGCTGTGCGACTCATGCGCCATGATCGTCTTGAGAAGCAGACGTGGTGGCTTGTCTGACTGAGAGGAGCTTTTGAACCTTGGAATGCAGGGAGGAGCGGAAATATTGTGTGTGTGTGTGGAAAGGAGGTGGGGGTCGAGATGTATTAATTTGCCACCTGGGTGCATCTCGACCCGTAAGAAGCTCGTGTCGCAAGTTGCAACATGACTTGTTGGGAATGTTGGCTGTTGGCCTGTTGCTCCGTTCGTGCTGCGAATGCGCCGCTGGATTGACATGTGGTCTACCGCGTGATGGTCGCGAGGGTAGGGATCACGTCATACTGACCTAAACCGACTTCACAGCGTAGTGTACCTATCCGTAGACGCTTCGTTTCCACTGCGCCTTAGTGGGGTGCAGATCTTGTGTTGCCGGACAGACAGTGGCGGGAATGCCACTGACAGACAATCAGCAGTGAGCACTGGCCGATACGCGTCCACCGCTTGGACGCTACAGACGACGCGTGTGCTGGGGCATGTATACCGTTTGAAACGGCCCTCTTCCTCTTGTCAAAACTCTTGTCAAGGACATACATATGTACACATACATACCTGACGACTCAAAGACGGAGAATGAGAGCCGGACACTCCAAGCGAATCATGAGGCGCCGTCCGAAAAATGCAATGACTTTTGTTGTCAATTGGGCAGTGGGCCAGCCGATGCCAGATGTAACCTTTGTGCACACCATCTCGCCAAGCGGCACGCCCTGCCTGCCCTGCTATCTCACCGTGTTACCCATGGCCCTCGCCATGCGCTCCTGGACAGAATGAGCATCTAGAATGTGAAATGTATCTCAGATTCTCAGCTAGGAATTGTCTTCAACGACTGGGTGTCCGTAGAGTGTTATCTTGCTGGCCGGCTGAGTGATCTTTAGGCCCGCCGGCCGATGTCAGGACCTTCTTGCCCGAATCGATTTCCATGGGATCCACACAGTGCGAGCCCAGCCAGCCACTCAAGTCAATGGCGTTGGCAGTTGCTCCTTCCCTATCGACGCCTTGCCCGGACCCCCCCTTGGTCGAGAAGGGGAAAGAAACTAGAGTCGGAGACATCCAGACACAAAGAGGGCAAAGTCCAAGGACCCCCCCCCTCCCCCGGCCGCTGCCATTCGCCTTTTTTTTCTCTTTGCGCCTTCTTTTTCGCTGCCTCCTTACAACGTCATCTCTGACGTCTTTCCCTCTGCAAATTTCATGCCTGAACCCCCTTCACGATCCTCTCCTGCTCGACGCATTCCCACTTTGAGCCGCGCGCCGCCGTCCGCGTCCGCATTTGGTTGCCACCGGAAGCTTGAGGACTGCGACGTACCGCTAATTGTCCTCAGCAAAGCCGCCGTCTGCTTCATCGGCGCGGCGTGGTTTCTCTTGTTGCTGGAACCAGACCGTTCAGTGGTTGCAGCGCGCGTGTCGAAACTCTGGTCCGGGCTAGACAGCGCCTTCTGGGGAGCCTCAATCACAGTACTAAACCGGCTGGAGATAAACGCCTCTGACATCTGTTGACGTCTCCGACGTCTCTGACCTCATCGGTTGTCTATTTTCTATCAACCACTCGCTCAAACCGCGTCCATCTTTGCGCGCTCGCCCCCACCCAGTACCGCCAATCCACACCCCCCATATTATTATACACATCACGCAGCAGTGTCATCATGGGGACCTCTCCCACAAACGAGTCCATGTCCCCCGACCTGTCGTCCAGCAAGACGCGACAAGGTGAGCTGCATTCTGCATCTCCTTGAGCCTCACATCCTTCCTATTTCCCATTCCCCCGTGGGGTATCATCCGTCACACTAGGTTATCTTGCTCTTCGTCCCTCGCATCATTGCTCTGCTCCACCTGTCGTCATTCGTGGCGACGTCACACCCGCGTGCATCTTGTTTTCCTTTTCACCTTCCGCGCTCAATCGTCTGGACTAGACAGTCATCGCCATCCTGACTTGAAAATTGTGTGTTGATCGTCCCTCGCTCTCTACAGATCCAGCTCCGGGAACCAAGGTTGATTCCGTTGTGAAGCCGAACGGTGCGTCTAATGCGGAACCCACGAAGCCTCTTGCGCCTCCCCCTCGACCAAATCAGCAACCACAAGGAAACAACACATCCGACTACTTCGCTGGCCAAGTTGCCGGATCTCTCAGTCTGGAGCCAAATCCCTTCGAACAGTCTTTCGGGGGCGGTGGAGGCCCTGAGACTCCAGGCGGCACCAAATTGCCTCCTGTCGCGTCATTGACATCGCCGTCTTCGCTCCTTCCCGGCGGCAATTCAACACCTTTCAACTGGGGAGGTGGCTCGTTGCGCACCGGTCCCTTGAGCCCGGCCATGTTGTCAGGTCCGGCCAACGACTACTTCAGCGATTCGCACCATCTCCGAGGCGGATTCCCGACCCCGAACGAGTCTTCATTACGATCTGGTCTTACACCCGGTGGCAGCGGGTCCATGTTTCCTGCTCCTACCCCGAATTCCCAGGCTTTGTTCTCACAACTTGCAAGCGGCGGCGCAACTCCAAGTGCCATCGATTTCCATCGAACTGCCATAAACGCGGCTGCTGCTAAGCGTGAGCAAGGCATGCCCCCACGCCAATCTCAACACCACCAACATCAACAATCGACACAGCCACAACAATTACAACACAGTCAGCAGCAGTCTCATCAACATCAGCATCAGCAACAAGGAGCCCAGTCCACAACCTCGGCGCCTCCTGACATCACCAACGGTGTACCGGCTGTTAAATTAGAGCAGAAACAGCCTTCAGGACCATTTGACCCACACGATAACGACGCAGCCAACGGGTTGTTTATGCTTGCCCAAGGCGCACAGAACAGAAACGGTGCCCAGGCGCCTAGTCATTACAACACAACTGGTGCACCCAGTCACGCCCATCCCGCACCAGTATCGTCGTCTCAAAACCCAAACCCGTCGCCCCAAATGTCGAGTGGCAAAGTTGTTTCGAGAGGAGTTAGCGAAGCGACCAACGGGTCTGGCGACAGTGAGCAAGCGAAACCTTTGCCCAAGGGCAAGGGTAAAAAGGGCACAGCATCTGCCACGAATGGAAGACGAAAAGCTGAAGACATGTCAACAAAGGCCCCTCCAACCAAAAAGGCAAAGGGCATGCCTGAGACTATGAACGGAAGTGTCAACGAAGAAGATTCCGATGAAGATGACGACGATATGATGGGCGAAGATGGGAATCCTAAGGTGAAGATGACAGACGAAGAGAAACGCAAGAATTTCCTGGAGAGAAATCGGTACGAGTTGCCCCACTTCCATATTGACTCGTTTGTCTTTCCCTGCCTATATGTACTAATTGATGCTTGATTCATAGTGTTGCTGCTCTCAAATGTCGACAACGTAAGAAGCAGTGGCTTGCAAACTTGCAAAACAAGGTTGAAATGTACAGCAGCGAAAACGACGCTCTTACGGCGCAAATAACGCAGCTGAGGGAAGAGGTTGTCAATCTGAAGACACTTCTCCTGGCTCACAAAGATTGTCCGGTTACCCAACAACAAGGGCTTCATGGGCCTTATATGGCACAGGTCGTTGAGCCCTTCAATGCGCAGATGAACCCCTATGGCATGGCCGGGCCTATTCCAAATCAGCAACAGGTCATGGCGGGACAAGGAGTCCAGCGTCGTTTCTCATAGAGTCTGGAGTCAGTCGCCGAAGCATTGCAGCGACGATTTCCCGATGAACCAGCAATCGCGGACTCCTCTTGATACATGCTCTACGCACAACCCGCGACATAATCGCATCTTCTCAAATGTGGCTTAGATTTATGCGAAAAATCTTCTTCATACTGTGACTCTGTCCTATTGGATTCACAAAGGAAAGGGTATTCGGATCGGTTTCGTGGACTGACGGAGTTATGCTTTCTACTCATGTCTACCATTGTGCTTTGTACAACAAGTTTCTGATGAAGCTGGAATGATGTATGTGGGAGTTGACTGGTGCACGGAACGACATAGACGCGAGAGAGAAGTAGAGACTCTTATAGAGTACAAGCTTCCGGGATTCACGGCATCTCATTCATACCTGGCAGCCCACAGTAGGTTTTGGCGTCTCGCAATGAGAAAGAGACGTGCCTTGTGTCCTGGCCTGTTGCATCTCGTTCTATGCATATTCTGCCCAGTACACGCACATCAAAAGGTGTTGGACAATGGCTTATCGTGGCGTTGCGGATTAACACGCAATGTGTTGATACGGCTTGTTTTCTGATAGTGCTGACGAATTTGGTTTAGTACTTTTTTTTGGTAGCGATAGGCAATAGGAGCTACGTGGTTTTACGCTGGCAGTACGGTCTTGATACCGACGAAGCGTTCCATTCTTTCATGTACTTTTCTTGTGGTCACTTTTCTTGTTGCAACAAAGCGACGAAAAAGGGCACGTTATAGCTATGAACCACATTCTGTCATGCTCTCTTTCGATTGGGTGCAAGTCGTGCATGTTTCACGATCAATATGTCATCACGCCTCTCACTGAAGATGTAGAGAATATTTGAAGGCATACTTTATTACCTCGGGCGATTCAAATTCACCTCCCCGCACCTTATAATCGCCCGCCAGTACACCGAATCGGCTCAGAAAGCCAATGGATTAAATCCTCACTGTCCATCAAGGCAGCCACCATCAAGGTAGGACCTTGGTACGAATGTACTGTAGTTGATATTTCTGAGGTGTTCTGGCAATTACATTAGGTATACACGTACATACGAACCATGAAGTAGGTAGGTATGTATCGGGGAAGGATATGTCGTGGATCTCCAAGCGCCCGAATTGTTTGAACTACAACTGTCTCCACCGGCTCGGCAATGGCTTTCGGCCAATCACATACTCATGTGGCGCTCCGCGAGGTGGGGTACAGAGCAGCCCAAAACGGCTTAGCGGCGTTTAGATGCATCTTGGTCTCAAGAGGTAAACAAGAACGAGGCAAGCTCTCTCTACTCGATCAAGCATCGCCATTTCCGCGCCTGGTGTTGCTCTCTGTCCCGGCGTAGCCTCTTGCGCAAACAGTGTCACTCGATTGGGAAAACGAACAGACATATATACGTATCGATCAACGTTCTTGGGCACCGACTATCGTCACCAGACGCGACGACGACGCGACAAGCCACGAGAACTGCATCTGCTTCGCGCGACGAGACAAGCGCAACGGCCCCCCGCATCAGCAAAGGTGCTTTACCACCACCTGTATCGACGGAAGGCCGAATCGCACAAGAAAACAACAATACTCAATCGACTTTAGTATTATAGCAAAGAATTTGTCTGCGACCCCCCATCGCATACCTGCCCATGAGATTCTCAAATTAGCCATCCATGACGACCCTTGTGGCTACTCAACAGGTGCTAGAACTTCATAGCATGAGCAACCAGCAAGAGCGCCGAAGAAGCAAGCGCCATCCGGCCGGTACGTGTCTTTCTGTTGTAGGACGATCACCGATTCGGTTTCTGGATTTCAGGGGGGGTTGATTCAGCTCTGAAAAGGGTCTTGGATGATCGGCAACGTATACAAAAAGTCAAAGGCACTGATTGGAGATTTCATCTAGCCCCGAGCGATTTCGAGCGCGACGATGATTTTCAGTTTATTCGAAAATCAAAGCGACTTAGGACGGAGGAGACGCCCGCCGCGCCGGCAGCGGGAAGCAGCAAACGCGCCACAAATGCGGTAATACGGACGTTACCAGCCGCGACTATTCCAGAGAACGAGGAACCCGAAGAACTCAGCCTTGTGGCGAACCCGCCAGTGTCGAAATCAACGTCAAGGACAGGACAGCGCAAAACGAGGCAGTCGAAAGCAAGTGAGGGGAGCCCACCGCACGAGCAGCCGCCGCCGTCGCCGCTACCGCCGCAAACACGGGGAAGGACAACGAGGAATAGCACTAGGGTTACCACGGTAGACAAGGCGGATAGGAGCGGTAGTGGTGAAGACGTACATGCGAATGGCGCAGCAAAAAAGGGGGCTGCGGCGACGGCGTCAAGCTCGAGGAGGACAACATCGACAATAGCAACGACAACGGCAGCGACATCATCAAAACCAGTGAGAAAATGGGAGCCTTCTCCGACGCCGCGGCACCCAGCCGAGTCCTCCAAGATTGCGCTCCCCATGAACGATACCCCCATTATCAACCGGAATAAGGAGATGCGCAAAAAGGGCGGCAAGTCCAATAGGCGGAGTAGTCTAGGATCGAGAGGCCGACGGGCTAGTTCACTAATTGATAATGGGCAGACGGCGATTCCGCATCGCGAGGTGGAGGCGCGGGAATTCTACAAACACATCGCGGAGGATTTGCCAGAGCCGCGGCGGATGAAGCAGTTGTTGATGTGGTGTGGCGAGAGGGCAATGCCGGAGAGGAGGCGTGGGAAGGGAAATTCTGAGGCTGTTCTGGGAGGTATGGACTCGTCTTGTTGTCCTTTGCATTCGTCCTTTTTCCATCACAGTAACTCTGTTCTTTGCTCTTCACGATGAGAAAACTTGCAAGCCGTAAACTAACGCAGCACTAGCACGGGCAATCCAAGACCAGATCCTAAAGGACTTTGCTGCGCGGTCTGAATGCTCCAACTGGTTCGACCGAGACGACGACGCACCGCCCTCGAGTACGGCTGTCCCGCTGCCGAATCCAAGAAACGTTGAGCTTGCCGATAAATTGGTCGCGCTGGAGGCCAAGATACAGAGGTTCGTTCGTGTATCCTACCTTGAAAAACAAAAATCTTGTCATGTTTCTAACCCGCTGGACAGATTGCACCTCGAAAAACAAGCCTGGCAGGCTATCCGCGAACCACCCCCCGACATCCCCCCCATCTACGCAGAAGACGCCACCCCCTTCTCCTCCTCTTCACAGCCAGACCCCTCACAACCAGACCCGATTTGCGCCCTCCCGGAAATATCCCTCCTTGAGCCCGACGAAGCCAAAACACGGAAGTACCTCACCGACGAACTCGTCCCCTTCCCAACACTGCTCTCCCAGACGGAGACTCGGATTCGCACTATCCAAGCATCGCTGGAATTTGAAATCGACCAACTCGCAGATAATGTGCACAAGTTGCAGCAGCGGGTCCTCGTTGCGGGGAGACAAGCTGATGCGGTGCTGGGCCTTTCGGCGCGGAGGCTCAAGGAGCGGGAGGGACGGGATAGAGAGAGGGCGGGGACGAGGGAGATGCCGTTGATGGAGGTATTAAGGGGGTTGAGTGGGCTGGCGGGCGATGATCGGGATGGGGATGGGGACGGGGAGGATGAGGATGAGGATATGGAGCGCGGGAGGGGGGTCTGATTGATGACTTTTGAGAGTGGTTTTTTTTTTTTTTTTTTTTTTGATTTTGGACGGATGGATACCTTAGCGTTGGCGTGGGTGATGGAGTTTAAATTGAATCAGAACTGGCCACATTTTAGTATTTGACTTTTGGCATTCCTGTGTTGTGGCATTATGAATATGGGAACGTGGGATATGGGATAGACGAGAGAGGGGAGCGTCGTTGATATCATTTTCTGTCGTAACTGACGGTGTTGTGTCATCTGTATGGCGTGGATTGTTTTCCAGGAAGTTTCAGTTTCGTTACCAGGAGTCGTCGGTCGATGACTTGGGTGCGTAATGTTTCCCCAAGGGCCAAGAGTCCTTGCCAAATGTACGTGTTGGAGGTTTATGTCGCGATATGTACCTTCTTTGGAGAGACGCTCTCATGGAAGAATCACTCAGAAGTACACCATCATGAGCAAGGAGCCAAATTTCTTATTCCAGGCAAGACGTCTCCATCTTGACGAGCACTTCACTTTGGGAATAGAAAGTCGTGGCCGCACTATCGCAATAGATCAACCGACATCAATGGCGTCTTTATCTACCTGGTCGTATACGTATAAAAGATCTCGTTCCCATCCCCGGAGCTGCAAAAACCCCGGGCGTGGCGGTAGTGTATACCTCCCCATGAGATTTGCCCCTCGTTCCCGTCTGCCTGCAAGCGGCGGAGTGAGCACCACGGTCCTTCGGGAGCATCAAATGTCCTTCATGCCATCTGTCTATCTCTCCAATTTGGTTGATGCCCCCCAAACGCCCTGTAGTAATCCCTATGCAAGCAAGCCCCGAAGCATCACCTAGAAGTATCGCACACCCCTCACCTCACCTCTCCCCCCAAAGCCGGCATAAATGCCATCCCGCCTTCGCCTTCCACACTCCGACTCTTCACATGCGCCCTCAGCAACTCCAGAATCTCGCTGCCCTTCCACCGCGCAGGCACAGGCCGATACGCAGCCTTGAAATTTCCAACCGTCTGCGCCCACTCCCCCGAGGGAGGTTCTGCACGCACATACTCATCATCATTTGCCTTCTGCTGCACTGCCTGCGCGGCCGCATCATCAGCTGGATTTGTAGCAAAGGACGTATCTGTGGGCTCGCGCTGCGTGGCCCAGTAGTAGAGATCCCAATCGTTTTCGTCGAGAAGCAAATCGTACTGCGTGAGGAGATCGGACGACATGGTGGGAAGGTGTGCTTTCGCAAAGGTGGACATGAGGAGGTCGCTCTCGAGGATGCCTCTTTTGCGAGATTGATCTAAAAGGAGGGGGGAAGAAGAGCATTAGCGACGAAGTTTTGGTTTCCAGAAAGGCCGATTGTAGGTCTTCAAAGAAAACACACATAGTAATCTCGCTCGTTTAGTGTCGTCGTTTTCACCGGTCCGTCGTAGAGGCGCCACGCGAAAATCGATGCCCTGTAGCTCTCCGACAGCCATCTCGGCTTTCTGGGCCGGCGAGTCGCTGTATGAGCGGGTGAGGCGGCCGAGACCAAGCGTCCGGCGCGTGAGCATGAGGCGCCGCGCTGCGGTGGCAGGGCGGATGGAGAAGGCCATGATGGTGGTGTTTAGCGGATGATGTTGCCCAACAGAAGTATTGATTCGAGTGCGTGAAGAGAAATGAAGTCCAAAAGAAGTCAATCGAGGTGAGCAATACAGATAAAATATCAACATGTGCAAAGAGAGAGGAGGAAGAGCCGGCTCGACCTGGGGAGTGGCGATGCGCCGATGGATCTAGCTCGAGTTCTGGAGGTGGCAAGAAGCCGAGCATGGACGGTCGCGGGTTGCGTAATAGGCTGTCTGCGCTGGCTTGCCGAGGGGAGAGGCCGATGTGGGCCGCGGGCAATTGCGACGTCAAATCAAGGGACCATCAAGGGACCAGCACGCTGATGCCGTCCATGACTTACATTGTATCTATATGTATGTATGTATGTATGTAGGTACTATGTATGTCATGCATGGGCTCTTCCTGTCGTCCGTTGTCATCATCAATCGGTCCGTCCATTGATCTTCAAGTGTTTCGATGTCCCGATCTCTCAGACAGGTACCCAGTGTGGAAATACGGACCAAAGAAAAAGCGGCATACGATAAAAGCAAAGAAAAGTAAAGTGAACCCAAGGCTGTAAAGTTGCCTTTTCTCTTTTCTCCAGACGCTCAGATCCAGTCAAGGCCCATTCCTAGCTCCCCAATTCTTCCTATGTATTATCCATCCCTTCACGTTGCTCATCATGTGCTCATGTACTCAAGTGCTGCATGACAATTCGAACCCACGGCCGAACAGAGAATCCCCTTTTCTTCGCCAACACCATCTCTTTGAAACCCCCCTTCCTGACATAACGCCCTCTTTGAAATCCCTCAGATGAGATGCTTGGACCGAAAGTACGCCCGCAGATACATGACCTGCCACGCCCACAAGCCAATCAGAATCCACGTAGTCGTGACGCCAAACCACTTAACACGGTCGTTGGTGCTCTCATTGGTATCACGCAGCTTCTGTTCCCGATGGCGCAGATAGTCCATGTCGCGCACAATCTCCTCCATCTGCTCCTCCACGTGGCGCAGTTCCGCCTCGAGAGGCTTCAGCTTCTCCGTGGCCTGAATGGCACTCCAGTCCTTGGCGTCGGCGCCGATATCGACATCGAGCTCGATTTGGCGCGCGGAAGGGTTCGGTCGACGGTCTTGTGTAACTAGTCAGTAAGAATGACCTGTACAGGGGAACAATGTGTGTTCTTGTCCCAGAGAGAAAAAAGAAAGAACGTAGTCCAATCGTGCACGATCAAAAAATGGCGCGTCACAATTCCTCTCTCCTGGTGCTTCACCTACCTCCTGAAACATTGTTCTGAAAGCACACGTCAAAAGCAGCATCCGTATGACTCTGGAACGTAACTCTCGACTCGCCGACGATATCCCTCGGGTGACCGTATTCATTACCCAATGCATCGCGGACCTAAAGAGAAGCAGGTCAGACAAAGATGAATCTCTGGCACACCTTTTCACATGCACGCCTCATAACATACGTGCATATCGACAACCATGCCATCGCCCTTATAGCCATCCACCTTCGCCGTCACAACAACAAGCGTCTGCCGGCTGACAAAGTTGCGAATGCAGCGCTCCTTGCCGAAGGCGGGAAGTTCGAACTTGAGCGCCTGGGCGGCCCCCAGGAGGAGCAGCAAGCTGCTGAGCCATTGCAGCAGCGCCGAGCGATGTGCCGCCATGGTGTGTGAGATCGGCGGGCCTGGAGTACGGTTCCGTACGCTGCAAGATAGGAAATGGAAATGGAAAACGAAGTGGCAGCAATGCGAGGTACGCTGATTGCTCCGTCTTGGGAATCTGGACAGCTTTGTTGCAATGTGTCGCGTTTGCGAAAGGGGACTTGAACCAGACAAGGGGGTGGGTGGGTTCCTATCTCCAGTTGACCAATCAAGCGCGTTCAATGCCGCAATTAGTGTTAGCGCTTGCTGGAGAATCATTCGTCACGTGCAGAGGAAGCCGCAGCCTCGCGAGTCGCCAGAAGCCTTGGACTTGTCGCAACTTCCCGAGGACGACCGTGATGCCATATTGAGCCCAGCTCCCGACACCGTCAACCTTCATCACCCGTTCTGATCCTTCGCGAGCAAATTGCCTTATCAAGATGCCGAAATGTGTGTTCTCCCCGAAACTGTCATTCCTCAGTGGGATAGCATGACTCTTTTCTCCGCCATACTAACCACACTCTACCCATCACTAGTCTTCTGTAAGCCAGTCGCGACTTGTCGCTGCCTCGAACAGGACAGCCACACAGCAGCCGACCTCATCCAGCGCGCATTCGAAAAAACTGACACATCTCTCCCCAGGCGACTACTGTGATGTCTACCTTACCCACGACTCAATGAGCGTGCGCAAGGCTCACAATAGCGGAAAGAACCATTTGCGAAACGTGGTGGAATATTACCAACGTAAGAAGAGAGACAAGTCCCCTCCTCCCGCAGCTATCCATCGCACTTCGCGACCATCCAACAAATGAGTTACGCACAAGTCTTACTAACCGCGGGTTTTCATCATGTAGAAATCGGACACGAAAAGGCCCAATCGGTCATCGACTCCATCACGTCGTCTTACGCCGCCGAAGGACAAGCACACGCCAATCCCATGCTTCCACAAAATCAACCCGGCAATGCCTTCCCCCCCCCATTCGCCTTCCCAGGTATGAGCTACTATACTTTCTTTACCTTGATTCCCAATCAACCCAAGCAACGCGAACCAGCTATCTATCCGATCATGTTACTTCACGAGTGCGAATCTCGACGGCTTTACTGACTTGTCTATCCTAGGTGGCCCCCCTCCCTTCCCCGTCCCAGGCATGCCTGGTGCCCCCCCTCCAGGACAATTTCCTGGAATGCCCCCTCCTGGTGCTGGGCGTGGCCTTCCTACCATGCCTCCTTTCCCGCTTGGGCCGGGGGGCATGCCTATGCCTCCTCCTGGTGGCTTGCCGTTTCCTCTTCCGCCAGGTGGTCTTCCGTTCCCACCTCCGGGTGCGGCTGGAGCGCCGCCGCCAGGCTTTCCCGGTATGCCGGGTATGCCGGGTATGCCAGGCATGCCAGGTATGCCGCTGCCTGGGCCGGGTTTTCCGGGAGGACCTATTCCTCCGGGGTTTCCTGCGCCGCCGGGGGCGGGCCCTGCGGGCTTTCCAGGGCAGGATAGACGATGAGGCTAGATAGAGGGTGGTTGAAACGAATGATGGAAGGTCTTCTGACAAGGCGGACGGGGCACGGCACTTCTCTTTACTGCTCTCTATCAAACAAATCTTCTTTTTTTTCTTCTAAACAAAGTGTAGTTATTCGGATTTCTTCATCTCTTTGGCGTTCAGGTTTCGGTGGGAAAATGAGCAAGGTATTTTGAAATGACAACATGGTTTCGATCGCTGAAGGACCGCTCGTGGTCTTGTCCTCCGCCACGGCCTTTTTTGGGTCGTGTATTGTATACCTTGGTTTTGTTGCAAGTTTATATCGGTAGGAAGCTAAGAGCACAATTCTTTGCCGGTTTGCACGTGGAAAAGCCGTCACTGGCCGCAATGTCTACTTACTTGTTTAAACAGGGGGTATCTTCCATCTCTCAAAGTCCATGCTCCTCGAGGGTTTCCTACGGCGGGTCACCTCTTTCACATCCGCTAGCTCAAACACGAAGGGACAGACAAGAAATAGCATGGAACTCTAGTCAAATACACACTAAATACTCCTTTGCAGAACGTGAATAACCTGGAAGAAAGGTACTAGCTGTGCATCCAAATAACATAAAGACTAAAATAAACACAAACAAAAAGTCATGTCTCCCAATGCGGGAGCTGGATATAATTTTCTACATGTCATAAATCGCTGTCATCATAAACCCATCGTATCATGGTCTTCGTAAGTCTTTGCCAACACCAGCGGTGAACATAATCCACCACGGTTTGCGTGACTTGCTTCGCCCTCGAAAGCACCCTTCTTCCATGTCTCCCGTGTCTCTGGGGTCCAAACACATCTTAAATTGTGCTCAGTCAGCTCGTTGAGCTCCCATGTTCTCGAATCGAACCACCTCGCCCACCTCATCGCGGACTTCTTTTGGTCTGCTAATCATCTGTCGAAGTTTTTGTATTCGCTTTGCTCTGCGCTTTTCATTCCACCTTTTTCTTAAGCTGGGCATCCTTTCAAACCCACTGCTGAGTCCAATGATGCTGCGGCGTCTCCGCAACCCGTGACCAACCCAGAATTCTTTTTGGGATACTTTTTTTTCAAGTCTCATCGTGTGCTGCCTCAACGAGTAGTCGCTCGAGCGTCGTCGCATCACCTTTAAATTACCACTAGGAGTCCGTCGAATTGTGCAACGCTCGGGCCCGAAGTCGTCATCCATGTAACACTGATAGTCTTGTCGCACTGGCAAAATGGCAAACGTCTTCTTTACTTTTGCGCTTAGACTCCTCTTTCTTGCTCGTGGTCGATTGTCTACCGGTGGGTATCGATAGAATTCCTCCTCGTCACCTTCACTACCGCAACGGCAGCTCTTACAGTCGCAATAATTGGCGTCATTCCATTGTGGCCGCCAGTAAGGGTGCAATTTGTTTTGGTCTAGGGGGTCATCTCCATTGCCATAGTTAGGTTCCATACCCTGACTGAGTGACCTCTGTCTTCTAGTATCGAGTGATTTGCGACTGTCCCGTGACCATGACAATGTTCTGGCCAAAAACCCTGGCTGTTTTGATTGAGTGGGAGGGTAGCTGACGGAATGTCGTCGCGGTCTGCCCAAGGCCCTCCTCACAATAGATGGGCGGCGGACGGGTGTCTCAGCGGTGATATCGTAGAAATTGCCAAGCTGTACCTGCCTTTCCTCGGATGGAGTGAGACCTGATGGAGTGGCTGGAATGAAATTGATTTCTGGCGGACAGACTGGCGCACAAGTAGGAGAGCGGGAATTTCGAACAGACGATTCCATTTCTTCCCCCCTTTTCTCTTCTGGCGTTGTGAACTCCCTTCTAGAACGCTTGGCTGCATCGTGGAGAGCACCTTGTGAGTCTAATTGGCGATACTCAACATCACTATTCTTCTTGTGTTCCATGCCTTTCGGCTTCACAGAATGGTTGATCCGCATTACTGATGTGTTTTTATGACGATACAGGCGAACAGCTTGAGCCTCAGATATCTCTGGAGCAGTCCCGTTCGTGTCTGTAGAAATGAGAGAAAATTTGGTTGTGCGAAATGAGTGATCTTTGCCCAAAGCATCATCTGCATCTGCATCAAAAGAATCATGCCCCTTATCCCATTCAGACTGAGGCGTCAGAGGAGACTGTTTCGAGCTGGTCTGGGAAGCAGCGATGCGAGACACCGCCACGGTTTCTTTTGGTTGCGGGACTCTCTGACTCGAACTCACTGGACTTGTCGCTATGTTCACTGCTGCGACAGGGGCTGATTCTCGTGCAGTCGACCTCACCTCCTGACGATGGATTTCGTTTCCAGCTCTCATACTCTTCACGGTGAGAGATCCAGCCCGCGAAGTAGTGCGACTTGTAGGGGCAGACAAAGATGATGAACGAGGCGGGATGCTAGGAGGAGAATCCATGGTACGTTGTTCCAACCGAGCTGAAACAGACGTCGACCGACCGCGGCGCATTTTATGATTAAAAGACACTTCGCCACTGCGCCTGGGCAATGGTGATTGGTCCGAAGAGGAAGACTCTAAGCTCCTCGTTCTTGATCGACGACTTGACGAAGAGCGGAGGGGACGCTCTCTTGGCTTCGACTTTTGAGAAGATGTTCGACCCGGTATAACTACCACGGGTATATCCCCAGCTTTCCACACTTCTTTTCTGGGTCTTCCGCTTGCCGCGGCGTCGAAGCCTGTCGCAGAGGCATGCTCAAGTCTGGAACCTGACACGAGCGATCTCTTAGCCGTTGACAACTTCTTAAGCGACGGCGAATTCTCATCTACGGCTGTACTCTTCCGACCGTGTGGACTTGAATCTCTGAGCTCTCTGCGTTTACGGACATGGCGTAGAGTTCTTTGCGTTTGAAGAAGGCTGGTATTGTCGACCAGCGTGGCCTCTATCACGGCGGACGATATAGGGGTGCTAGACAACCCAGCCGACCGTCGCGAATTCGTTGAGCTACCCAATTCTGAGCGTGACGAGATAGGCCCTGTGGATCTTCGTTGTGACTTTAGGTGCGTAAGCGTTGACGACTTTGGCGAGGGCTCTACGTAGTTGAATTCTTCAAGCAGCACACTTCGGTCGGTTTCTGAGGTGAAAAGTTGGTCCTCCAGCGCTTCGTCTCTAGCCCCATTAAGCTTCTGCGAAGTTGTTGTGACAAAACTTATCTTGCGACTGCCCCCAGAAACCATCCCTTGATGAAAATCAGCGTCCCAGCCCAAATTCGCGTTTCGTGACGATTCCCATCCGTTATCAAATTGAACCTGTTCGCCACGACTGCGCAGCTTGTACTTCTCTCCCTCATTTCCCGTTAGGCTCTCAAGCGCGGATTTCAAAGCCTGAGTGTGAAGAAGTTGGCTAACTCTAGAGCTGATAGGCAATCGGAGAACATTTGTATGTGAAGAGATTGACGGTGCTAGGAGGTTTCTTCCGGCATGAGCGACAGCTTCGTCCTCGGACAGGCCTGGATTTTTTCCAACGTTGAAGAAAGATCTAGTTCGAAGTTCTGTCGCTGTGATGGTGCGAGGAAAGCCACAGTCCGTGTTTAGGGATCGCAATACTTGAGAACGAGTTTCTGCCTGAGGAGGCGTCACATCTGGTGTCGGTGGGTAACGATGTTCGGGAGGCGTGGCTGGGGCGCGCCTTGATGAAGCCTGCAATGTCTGAAAGCCGGGCCCTTGTGAGATCGGGCTGGGCGGATGTGCAGAATTACCGCCAGAATAGATGCGACCGTAATTTGGAGGCGTTGGAGGCAAGTCGGGACCGGTACCTATCCTTCTCGGTTTGTGTTTTAATGGCCGTGGACTTGACGTTTGGAAGATTGTAGAGCCTCTGGAGGCGCTTGTGTCAACAGCGGCGTCGAAGGTGGCAGATGCAGCTCGATTTCCCGTATTCGCAGTTCGATCGTGTCTTGAAAGGGGCAGCACCCTATGCTTCTTGAGTTGCTCATGGAGAATATCACGGTCCGTCGTCAGTGTGCCATGCGTTTGCTCCGGTCGCGTCGGTGCCGTCATTATGGGCACAGAGACGGTGGCACTGAGCTCGAAACTTTCGGAGCAGTGAAGGGCAATGAAACGAGGTGAGTTGGAGACTTGTGATGGCTGCTTGCTAGGCCTTATTCTGTGGTGGTGGCTGTCTCGAAATTAGGGCTTCTTTGCACACTGAAGGCGGGCTCGACGTAGTTGGCGACGCCATTCGATTGGACAGAGCGCAGGACACAAGGCTATCAGTCAGTCGCAGAGATTGCAGAAGTGGAAAGAAGTCCAAGAGTAAGTCAAAATAACGCGACCGGCCAGGCCGGCGACAAAGTTAGGTATGTGAGCTTCTGAGACATGGAAGCAAGCGAAGGGAGGGTCTTTGACTCTTGTCGGTGTCGCTGATCCATCGACCCAAGGGCAGGCAGTGTGTAACAGAGGTAGACGTGGCGCGCCGGATAACGAGAACTTAAAAGAGCCTTATAGGTGGGATGACTCGGCAGCTGGCAGATCGACGGCGGAGCAGAATCCAAGAGATTGACGAGGCAAATTATGATGCCGATAGGCTGCTCCTGCTGCTGAAAGTAGACAGCATTTGAGGGTGGTCAAGTCTGCGAGCGGGACACGAAACACGAAACACATTGGCGAGTAAACCAAACAGCTGCAACACGAAGGGCGTCACTGACGCGACTTGAATTTTCGAAAAAGCTGGCACCGTGACAGCTGGCGGATGGGCGCAGAAGAAGTCGAATGCGTAACAACGTCAGCCATGGAGCACAATCTGGAAGCTTTGGGAGCCGATGCGATGATGATGGCACGAAGAAGTAAGAGAGAGCTGAAAATTCACAATCGCAGCGGAAAGCAAGGCTGGGAATCCAGTCTCCTTATTTGAGGACCAACTTTGTGACAATCGACGCAACAGAACGCAAGAGCGCAAGGAAAGCGCAGCGCCGCTAGTGACTTGCCGCGACGGAAGGAGCCTTTCTGAATCCTGACTCGCTCATCGTGTGGCTGCCCTCCACCATGCCATGCCACCTTCGTTCGCTATGTCCAAATTCTGCCTCCCTCCACACACTCCTTCCACCTACCTATTGTGTGGTAATAAGGCGAGGGGAAGAAAGGGCATCCCTCCTCGTGGCCCTGCGCAAGGGCATGCGCAATACGTAAAAACAAAGAAAATCTCCTCGCGAATCACGCGGCCCGCTGCTTGGGCAAACGGAATTAGATTGCAT
The DNA here is from genome assembly GCA_018360345.1 of Claviceps sp. LM84 group G4. Lineage (NCBI taxonomy): Eukaryota > Fungi > Ascomycota > Sordariomycetes > Hypocreales > Clavicipitaceae > Claviceps > Claviceps sp. LM84 group G4. The sequence goes on along the minus strand of SRQH01000106.1, from coordinate 28,955 downwards.
GCCCCCAGAGGACTCCACGGTTGAAAGGAGTCACAGCGGCGCCCTCATGCGTTTCTTTGAAGGTGAACGGTTGCCTACATACCTCCATCGTAAGTTCCAGTCCTTCAAAGTGGCTTATGGACTCTTGGGTGACGGTCTCCTTGGCACCGTTGATAGATAATTAGACGCGCTTGGCGGCCAAGAATGGTGTTGTGCCATTTATGGTGACTTTCTTACTTGATGATTCTTGTTCTTGTATAGTCCACTGACAGCTGTCGTCAAAAATCCATGGAGAATGGACAGGAGGCGGTTATTTGCCATGATGCATCGATGTTATCTCCTCGCTCACAAGAGTTCTCAAGCCCGGCGATCGGGTCATCAGATGTGTAGACGAAGTTGGACGGTCGCCTTCATCGCGTATGAATTGACATTTATTTTGTGGACCATGACAAGAAATCACGCGCATTCAATGCCAAGATCTGGGCCTGATTCGATTCGTTCCCTGCGGTTCCTCGTCTCCTGAGTCCTGGGTGCCCCATGATCATTGATCGGCAATGCAAACGCTATCATATGCTCGTAAGACGCTATTGAAAGAATGCTTGGGCATCAAGAAAACCGGATCATGCTTCAGATGAAGATGAGAGAATGAAAGAGCCAGGCAAGTCTACGAGAAGTGGTGCCACGAATCTCAGTTCTGTAGACTGTAGTCACCCTGAGCCATATTATCCATATATGACAATGGCTTGCTGGTCTCACGAGTGATTGGTCATCTTTAGACTTCTGGATACCCAATCAGCCTCACTTCTCTACTACACCTCGCAATGGGCTATGCACTATCGAGGAAGATACTGAACAAACATGAGCCAAAATCGCAATTCTATCCAGCTCATTTGGCTTGGTAACAAGGGGCGTCGATCAATCAGGAACTCTCTACAAGCGAGGATGCGTCTCAAAGCTTGCCCTCAAGAAAACAGAGTGAGCTCCTCAGTTGAAAATGTTTTACTCGCCGGGGCTTTATCTTCTCTGGTTTGTGATTGAGGGACCTTTCTGGCGAGATTTCCATCCTCATTTACGGGGTTGCATAGGCCTCCATCACATATTCACAAGCGCATGACGACGCTCTCGAAAGAGACCTCTCCGGTATTCTAATCTACATATGTGACTATGCCGCCTTGAAGACGAAGTCAAATGTAATTCTTTGCCTATGCATGAGTCATGGGTTGCTTGAGATCGATACTCGATACGAGATATAGATGCATCTTGAGCCGCATCTCCGAAGTCTGTCTGTGACCGGGGGGAGTGGCTTGTAAGGCACGAATCATCTATATTTTGATAAGAAAGGTTTGACGGACCAACGCAGTCTAGTAAGAGTAAACTAGGCGAGACTTTACAAACAGGTCGCGCGGCGTAAAAGAGCAGTTGTTAAGCTTGACTCTTGGACTTTCGTTCCGCCTTTTTGAGCTTTGACCCAGAGGATGCATGGACGGGAGCTAAACGGGGAGAATTTCTGTGAAGCAAACAAATCCCTCCGACGGCAGTGTAATAAAGCAGTGAGTCGCAGACTAGCCTGGCCGACATTGTCAATCGTGTGTATGTATTGGTCTTGGCAACTCGGCACGGGAGGCGGACTAGGTCGACTGCGTGCAGAGCGGGTTTGCAATGATCCAAAGAACGACGGCAAAAACCTTGTACGTATGACACTGGTACGAAACATGTTGATAGCCTCTAGCGTATGAGGCAAGAGATCGTTTCTCAAACCTTCGTTGAGCGACAATTTGTTACTTTGGAAATGAGTCTGGTGGAGGGCATATCGGGGGGTGAAGATGAGGTAAAAGGTTGGGAGAAATGAAGATCAAATCGGTCGGAGTAACGTGTACGACATCCGTACATGTAGCCTACAACCAATATATCGATCCCGTGTGTGTTGCATCGGCAGAACAATGATATTCCGGCACCGGGAGCAGAAGTGGCTCTTGTGCTGGCGGATTATGAGATACAGGATCTGAGGATCCGCATCCTCCTCGCGGGATAGTCCTATTGCTGGCACGGCTCGGCTGAAATACCTTCAAGACGGAGTCACGGATAAATTATAGTGAAAAGACACGAAACAGAAAACAGCAGGGACATGTAGGTGAATAATGGCAAGCTGTGTGCGCGTGGTGTCTTTCTGTGAAACAAGCGGAGGTTGCGTATGGGGCAATGCACTAGGCACCTAAGGTACCGGGTACCTAAATGTACGAAATTCGAATACAGGTATGTACATTGCTACATGTATATTGTATGTACTCCGTACACGGGTCCTTTACCAAAAGATCAATCTGCGTGAAGTCCGCACTTGAAAAGCAGCGCGACAACTAATAAATCGATACTAGCAACGGAAGCTATACTGGGAATAGACGGAGGTTTTCCTTCTTGTAATGCTGTTTTAGAGTTTGCCGCTCGGGAAGTTGATGAGCTTGGGAGTCGGCCTGGTCAGTGGTACATATGTAGGTAAGTAAGTACCTATGTACATACATTAGGTACGCAGTCATTGGGTACCTAGTCACTAGATCGGGAAAAGAGTGGCTCGCGAATCGGGCATTTGCTATGGTCATTGGTGACTCGTGAGATACAGGAAGCCTGGTCTCGAAATACGACAGAGGCTAAATACTGAATGTTTCACCATTTGATGAATGAAGACTCCTGAATCTATCTAGGTATGTATTCGGGGTCAGAAAAGCTGGAGGAGAAGAAGACCAACGCACTGCAAGAAATCAGCCTTGGTTGGTAGCGTTTGGAGATGCTCAGGCTCAGCTGGTCAGAAGCCCCAATGACGACATGCAGTGACGACGTGCGATGACGACGCAGTCAGCCAGCGGAATGGTTCTTGAAGCAGCCTGCCTGAACGGGCCTAGCTCGCCGAAGCTAGGACCCTTGTTGTCTCAAGACTCAAGAGTCAAGGACTCAAGAGTCAAATCTCAATATGTACTTCGAAGTTCGTACATAGGTACCTATGTACGTACGTACCTCTACAAACTCATCATCACACGCATGGCTTCAGAACGCCGGCTGCCACGTGAGCACATACCTCATTGGACGCTGGATGCGTTGGCACGCCGACAGTTCGCCAACAACGCTCTGTTGGCCTCAAGGATGAGAGTCTCAAACTTTTATTGACCAAGTACTTGGTCAGAAGTCAACAACTCGTACGTAAGGACAAAGCCTCGTATCCAGCGAAACATGTTTGATCCTCTCTCATGGTCGGGCCAAAATAATCAAAACGACACTTAGGCCATCAGAACGGCGTTGGTCTGTCCTGCGGCAAGCGAAGGTCGAGACTCGAGACGTCACTCGAGGTGGTCTGCGCGGCTGCGCCTCAGAGCGGCAGGTTTTGACTCCTGAACATCTAATTACCGCTCTGCTTGTTGGACTCGGTGATGGTCAATACCTTCGGAGTACATATCAAAAAGCAGGGGGGGGCACTCTCCCATTACAGGCATGAATGGCTCGGGTGTTTCCGAAACCGCAGCGTGAGGTGCGATTCTGGTTGGTCCCGACTTTTGCCAAAAACATTTGTGCCGGACGCACTACATACCTGTAGACATGCAGGTGGCCTACCTAGGTTACAGGTATAAGAAGTTCAAGCCCGCCACGGATGCCTTGACTTGGAGTTGCGCTCTTTTTCTCACTTTCGCTCTTCGAATAGATGATCGATTCTTGATCTTGATCCTTTCTACGATTGCGACTCTATACCAACTATCTTCTCTCGCTTATTCAGCTGCGCCGTCGTGACACCGCCCAATACAACCACCAATCCTTCCATCAACACACCATACACCCACCAAACACCCCCTCACAATCATCATGAAGGCTGCTGCCGTTGTTCTCGCTATTTCTCCCGTGGTGGTTTCCGCCATCGCATCAGGAGGCCCTCCTGCTGGTGCCGAAGTCAACTGTGCCAAGCCCAACGCCAACTACTGTCTGGGTGGCGACGGCATTTTGCGATGTGGTGCCGACAGCGTCGGTATCCAAGGGCGGTGTTCCGACAATGTCGCTGGTTACCCCCCCTTTGGTGGCATGGCCTCGTGCCAAGAGTCGTCCGAGTTGGCTGGTGACGCTGCATGCGTAAAGAACGTGAGTCTTCGTCGAACATGCCGTCCACTGCTATGTCCCGTCTCTATTTTGCCGGCTCGACTGACAATGTCTTCTTTGTAAGTGTGTCGTATATGCGGCTCAGCCATATACTCTGCCGGCGCACAAGTGTACCCCCAGCTATACTGCAACCGGATCCAATACTGGGACTCCTACTGGATCTGCTACCATTCCTGAAGGAACAAATACGCGCACAGCCAGCAACTCGGCCACCAATACCAAGCCAATGATCACTGACACGGGCATCATGAGCATACCCGAAGGTACGAGCTTTGAAATGCCGTCTGCAACAACCCATGCAAACCATACCACCTGGACTTTTACCAACCCGAGCCGCAACTCTTCCATGACTACATCACATACCAAGAGTGACAAGCGCCCGATTGAGACGGATACCGATACCGACACAGCCAGTAGCCAGCCCACTACTACCGCTACATTTACCAGTACTGGGACTGGGACTGGGACTGGAACTTCTACTCCTACTTCAACTGCTGCCGCCAACGTCAACCAGGCCGCTGGTGCATTGGCCGCCGCTGGCTTTGTCGCGGCTTTGTTCCTTTAATTCCTACGCGAGAACGATGACACTGAAATGGCGCAGTTTTGACTTAATTCACACCTGCGTTTAATTGGAACAACCTTGGCCTGCAAGGCTTGCTAATGAGACAAAGAAGAGACGTGGGAGGAGCTAACAGTGAAGAAGTCAATAAAGTCTGATGAAGGCAGGCAAAGACATAATTACTTGGAATAATTCGATTGGGCTGTGCTTTAGACAATGTACATTTGCACGACCTAACTACCGACCCTCAATTCAATATCATGAATACAAAACACGCTCAAATTCCGCCCCTCTTAACACTTCACGACTTCCCCCAAGCCTTCTCATCAAACACCCACAAACTCGGCGCCTCTCCCGTACCTCCATAAATATAACTCAAATACAATGCATACCGAAACATGGCCTTCCTCACAACTTCCACCCGCAAATTCTCTCGACCCGTCACCTCTGCCAACTTCTCAACCGTCATCTCATCATCTTCTTCGCCCTCACCCTCACCCTCAAAACCCATCCCCCCAATCGCACTATCAGACTCCCAACATAGGGCCTTCTCCTCTGTCTCCTCTCCCATATTGTGCGCTCGGTCTCCCTCCACCCACTGCCGTCCCCGCAACGCCAAATACAGCGCCAGCAGAAAACTTCTCGGGATGGGTAGTCCCGTGGGGACGCAGCACAGCGGGGACCACACGGTTGTGACGTTTCGGGCGCGCGCTTCGCGGAGGCTCTTGGCGAGGAGGTTCTCTGCGGACTCTGGGTCTAAGAAGGCCGGGAGGGATGGGAAGGCGACGGGCGAGAGGAGGGCATTGAGGAGGCGAGATGTGAGGCGGACGGGGGGGTAGGAGGAGGGGGAGAGGTGGGATAGGATTTGGAGGAGGAGTTCCGGGGGGAGGGAGTTCATATTGTGTTGTTGGTTTTTTTCCCTTTCTCTTGTCTTGATTTCTTGAAAGTACCCGTTTTGTGCTTTACTCTTCTGTTCCTGGGGGTGTTTTTTTCTGATCGGTAGTGAGTTGCGAGACGGTTTTTTGTGTGGTGTGTTGCTTCTTGGAAGAGGTTGTGTGTGTGTGTGTGTGTGTGTGTGTGTGTGTGTGTGTGTGTGTGTGTGTGTGTGTGTGTGTGTGTGTGTGTTTGTGAGGGTAGTTCAGTGACAGTGGTTATTCAGTAATGACGGCTTTCCGTACGAAATTATTGCGGTTTGGCTGGTGAGTTCGTATCGATGTGGTGTATAAGTGATTATGCCACGATGCATTCCCTCTTGAACTGTAAGCCGTTATGCGGCGGTCAGCAGTATGTGATTCTTCTTCGTAAGAGCAGAAGGTTCAATGAATACGCATGTGCAGTTTTAGAATGATTTGTACACCATGACCTGAGTTGAGTTATTATACGTATTTCAGGTTCCCCCTTCTCCGATGACGAGATCGCGTCTTCTCTCCCTCCGGGTTCTCGGACCAGCTCACACAGGTTGCAACTTGCCCCACCAGTGACCACCGCATCCTTTGACATCTGATCACCCAAAGGCTGAAGCTGGAGCGTTGCTGACGGAACCCCGTAGATGACATCGGAACACATCATGAAAGCTAATGCCGTCGTTGGCCCGCTGGAGAGGTGAAAGACTAACTTTCTGAAATCATACACAACTCACAAGTGCCTAAGGTGCCAGGTACCTATGTAACTATCTAGGTACATGTACATACATGTCTACAGTCTAGGTAGGTACCTAGGTAGGTTAGGTACCTACAGGAATGTACATAGTGGGCTAGGTACCTAAGGTAAGTACCAGGTACTGAGCGTACCTAGGTAGGTACTCCGTAGCGGGTTACAACTTACGGGACCACGGGTATCATAGGTACCTACCTAGGTACGTCGATGGATTTGAGGTCCATTGCATGTTGGGGGAATTCGAGATGCCGATTCGGTGTAGGTACTGTACGAAGAACGTTTTGCATAGAGCATATCTCGACCCGTGCTTGTCTTACATCTTATCTTATGTAGGCAGAGGCGGCGAGCCGGATGTATACATTCTTGTTATACTTCAAGATGCTTGGAGCTCGGGCGTGTATCGGTTCCGCTTCCGGAAGGCCTACGCCTCGTAGATGGCCAACATCTGGAATGATTAGCTCACTCTCCTGGCCAGAGGAGCTCTGGGGAGAGAGGTGTGGACTTGAAGGGCAGAATATCAGTTCCTTTTGTACTGCATTTCATGATCTCATCACCATCTGCTCTCACCGTTTGGCAAGACTGCAACTTGCAAGTCCCTTGCCTCACGTGACTGCGTGGGCAGCCCCTCGCGTAAAACCCAACTCTCGTCATCCAGACGCGTGATTTGATCAACGTGACCAAAATCAGTTTGGTTGCCAAAAAAAATCGACGTCTTCGCAACCACTTGGCAATCGCTCTTTGCTACCGAAACACCGCAACCTGCAGTCATCATGTCACTTCCGGACCTCATCGTCGACGACGCCCTGCTCGCCAATGCGACAAGCTACGTGAAAACCTACATGGCCAACTACGACCCCTCACACGACTTCGCCCATATCCAGCGCGTTCTCCGCCTGGCTACCACCATCCAAGCCCATACCCCCAACACCGTCCTACCCATCGTCCAGCTCGCGGCGCTCCTCCACGACGTAGGCGACAAGAAGTACCTCCAACCGGGACAGGACCCCTTGCGCCTGGTCCACGAGGTGCTCCTCTCGCTGGGGGCTTCCGAGCCACTGGCGCAAAAAGTGCAGGCCATATGCTCGGGCGTCAGCTACTCAAGTGAGGTCCAGGACCCTGAAAAGGTCATCAGACTGATTGAAGAGCATCCCGAGCTGGCGGTCGTGCAGGATGCGGATCGACTGGATGCCATTGGGGCGGTGGGCATAGGGAGGGCATTTGCGTTTGGAGGTGCCAAGGGAAGGGATATGGGGCAAACGATGGAGCATTTCGAAGAGAAGCTCGTCAAGCTGGGCGGAATGATGAAAACGGTGGAGGGGAGGAGGCTGGCTGCCGAGAGGACGGAGAGGATTGAGCGGATGATGGAGTGGTGGACGTTGGAGACGGAGGTGTAACAGAGGAGACTGTGCGGCGACAGAGGTGAATGAATGCTACTAGGGGTCGTGGATTGTACATTTCGGACGGATTGCTGGGATGACGGATTGTTTGAAGCGTATACGCGGCGGCTTCGAGAAGAGTGAGTGAAGATATCAACACAAGAGCACTCGTACAACGCTCTGAGCTGACGATGCTATTGTTAGTGCAGAAGAACTCGTTCGTGCGCCACACGAACTCCGGCATGATTTCTTCACCTACCCGAGGAGCATGACCTTCGAAGGCGGGCCCCGCAGTCGTCTCATCGTCTCTCCCGAGTCCCGACAACCATGGCGGCTTTCCTGGTTCCCTCTCGCACGCTTTTCACATCACACACGGTATATCTGAACGACTGTAGCGCAAAGCTGCTTTGGATGTTTGGTCCGTTGGCTCGCAGAGCACCTTCGGTGCTCAATTGCTCCGGTGTGGAGAGAAGTGATTCACACTTGCGGTCGCCATCTCGCAGCTGTGCATTGTTAGCGCCGGAAACAGCGTGTCAGGTGAGCTGGATACGCAGCGCCAAGGCTTTCCAGAATGACGAAGTCTGATCTTGAATATTGGCTCGGCGAAGCGAATCGAAAACGGTTTGGAGTGTACGGTCACATTGAATCCGAAAAGAGTACCGATGGTAATCTACAGCAAGAGCTCGATCTGCTTATGCGATAGATCCCAGCTCGCATGGCTTCATTGACTTAGCGAGAAAACCTCTCGGCTTATGTGACAGAGGCCTTTCTCCCCAAACGGAAAGGTCGCAGTCGCTTTTTATGCAAAACATGAAAGAACGTTCAATTCCTGCAACAGATAAGGATAACCATCATGGGCGAGGCCGTCTGCTGCTAATCTTACGGACACATTGGGCCTCGCTGAGCGCCGCGAAGAAGCACTCATGTATGATGTGCCCGCCATCGAAAGCACATCCACCCACCCACAGCCCCTCATCCTCCCCAGCCTCCCAAATTCCCAAGCGTTGCTCCGACTCGCCGTTGAAAACAAGCCGCCTACTCCGTAGAACCGCCATTTCAGATCAGCATCTCACACGCGTCACGACCATGCAAAGCTGTGCCACTGGTTAATAAGTATGTCCCACAGATGGGGACGAGAACAAGCTGCATCACGGCAACGGGCCCCGGGGGCGGCCGGAGAAAATTTCGGCATCTGTAAACTTGAAATCGACCCAGGTTCCCCTCGTTGACGGACGACGAAAGCTCTCCGAAGGGGACATTCTCGGTGAAGAGATGGCGCTCGATTGGTGCGATATAAGCTGGCGGAAGATGCGGTGCGGCCCCGCCTGGTTGTGCCCGCCTGCGCGGCGCAAAAACGCACACTGACGTCGCAGGGGTGTGGTGGGGAGCTCATCACCGGGCCAATCAGAAGGCGCTCATAGACGCCAGCGGCGAGGGGTGTCTCGATGAGGTTCCGCCACCTGGCGGGCGCGTCGGCAAGCGATGCAAGCTGAGTATGATATCCCGTAAGCGCTGACCTGACAGGCCGCCATCAGATGCAATGTTTGTCTATCCGAGTTGTCTTTGCATTCCCCCGCAGAGTGTAGAGTCTAGACAGCGGGGACCGGAGCGGCGGATTTGGTCGGCATCGGCGACATGTCATCGTTTCGGGGACCGTTTCAACCGAGGCCTCGCTCTTATATCAGCCTCGTCTCCGCCCCTCCTTTCCTCTTTTCTTCCTTCCCCTCTTCAGCAACGTCTGGATCCTCATCTCTGTGTTGTGTCGTGTGTAATTCTTTCGTCTTTCCCCCTTTTCTTTCGTCGCTATTGCATCATAGAGCTGGTCTCTAGTTTCTCTTCTAATTTACTACATCGTCTCAAAACAAGCTGGTTTACTTGTTCTTCTCAAGCCAACTCTCTCACCAAATTTCGCAAAGTTGCCGGTCAACTTTCAGAGTCGATAATTTTATCTATTATTATTTCTTGCAAACTTTTGGCTTCGCCTTTCACAATCTATCTTTACGTTTCATCAAGCTTTACTTTTGTTATTCCTTCTACTTTGTACACACACACGCACAGACACGCGTTATTAATACTCTACTCGACTAATAACGTAATTTCCGTGGATTTCACTTGCTCGCCGATACTCAACTCAGTCGGTTCTCCAGGCGAGAACCCAATTCGAATCGTTTCAAGGTCTTGATCATTCGAAAGCATTGGCTAATTTAAGGACTGCTTTTTGTCAACGCAGAATTCAAAATAAAAAAATAACAATCGCTCTTGTGCTCTCCGTCAACACAGCTCAAACATGTCGGCCATCCAACTGTCTTTCTCCCTTCGCGTCTCGTCTGGCGTCAAGACCGTTCACCTTCTCGGCTCTTGGGACAACTATGTTGGTCAGCTCCCGCTCGCCAAAGATAGGTCTTCTTCCAAGTCTGGCTCTTGGAAGGGTACCTTTCGCTTCCAAAACGCGCTGCTCGAAGCTGGTCGGCGATACTGGTACTACTACATCATCGACGGATACCACGTCGCTCACAATCCTGGTGTCGCCTCTACCATCGAGCCCACCACTCGCCGCGAGCTCAACATTCTCGATGTGCCCTCTGACAATCTCGAGAAGTCGTCATCTTCATCTCGCCATCACAGGTCTTCCTCTTCCAAAGACTCCAAGGACGCCAAGGAGCGCAGATCTTCGTCCAAGTCATCGTCCAAGTCGAGCAGCAAGAGCTCATCGCGCCACCACTCTTCTCGTGCTTCCTCCAAGGATGGTCACCGCGAATCGCGTAGGCCAACTTCGCTCATGGTCGAAATCCCCAAGGGACGCCCTCTCTCGATATCTCAGATCCAGGCTCCCAAGCCCGTGTCTCCATATCCTGCCAAGAATATTCTGGAGGCGGACTATCACCACGAAGAAATCGAGCAACTTGCCGCCCGCTTTAGCCATGCTGGCCTTGATGACGAGGATGTCATGACCAACTTCAGCACCTCTCCTGTGTCATCGACCGGTTCATCCATGGGCTACCGTTCCGACAGCTCCTCGCCCAACTCATGTCTCTCCGGCTACAGCACACCAACGTCCGACTGCGGCATCTGCATCTGCGAGCGCTATGGAATCACTCGCACGGGTGAGCGCATCATGCTCGACTGCGGTGGCGCAAGATGTGGGTACGGAGAAGACATTTCCGACTGCTCCAGTTGCAGCGATGGCGAGGACGAGCCCGCGCACTACGTTCCCTCTCCAAACCGCCGCCACGGCATGATCATCACCTGAATCGGTTCTGCCGTGCTACAGAAGTAGTGAGAGACTGTAATGGAAAAGGAGGCGGATATTCATGCACACAGCCGATGGTGCAACTTTTTTTTTTTTTTTTTTTTCAAATTCAGCGTCCCTTTGACGGCCCTGGTCCATTTCTTTTTTATTCTTCTCTTATATAATCCCTCCTCTCCCCGCATCTGAGCGGCGTCGGCGCTCCAAGCTGGTTCTTGAGAAACGCGCCTCGCCATGCTCTCGTGCGAAGACTAATGGGTCGATGCTGCGGCCCCCCGTGGATGTTGGCAGGTTCTGTCCCGCCGGGCCAACATTGACGGGTCGCGTTTGTTTTGTTCGTTATTTGAATGAATAACAGGGGAGGAACTGGAAAGTGCGGACTTCAGTCCTTCCTCGCCCCTTTGAGGCGGAACTCAGACAATGTCGCCGGCTGCTCATTTTGGTCCAGAATGAGATCACGGCTCCATGCGACGAAACAACACCGGGGGAAGCCTTTGTCGGAATGGTTACATGGCTTGGCAATGGGATGGCCATGGACCAGCTGGGAGGTATGGTGGAGTATTTGGAGAAGGAAAATGAAGATTCAAGGCAAGATACAGATCACAGATCAGGGCAGCGTCATCTGCCTCAATAGATGATTAAATTGAATCTACGTATCATGGTGTGTATGAGTCTGGTAATGAACGGATGGTGATACTTGGGTTTCTTTTAGGCTGTGACAGTGATTCAATTTCTTCGTCGACCGTGGTCACTGAGGTGGCCCCACTTCCAGCACCACCGAACGAGGTGTTGGAAGTTGGAACTTGGCAGCCATCTCAAGTACAATGTAGGTACATATTTACATTAAGTACCTTAGGTATCATACAGTTCTTCCATCCCGTAGCAGTGAGAATTTGAAAGTACATTATTAAGCAGATACCTACAGATGTAGCGCCGCCATCGTACCGCGGAGAGAGATGCTGAGGCACAACCCCGACTAAGGACCCTTGCGATTGATGAGATAGATACAATGCGAGAGACCATCAGAGAACACTGAGGTCAGACGACGACGACGTGATCTCTCGTAAGTTGTATGCTGCTGTTTCACTGTGCCTGGTATTTTCTTGGACGTCGTGCGTCTAACCCGCCTTGAACAAGCGCTGTACCGTCCTCTGTACACTGTACATAGTATGTACCAGCTGCCGTGTGAATCGGCGCCGTCAATATGTACATAATCAACGAGTGAGCCCATATTCGTCCCTAGAACTTCGCTCTTTTTCTTGATCGTGCTCGAAAACCTTACTTGCTTCTACTTCACCACTGTCGACCTTGGGACCTTGAGACCCTTTCCATTCGACTGTCCTAATTCCCGTGTCAGCACAGCGAGGAGAACGTACTACATATCTAGGTACCTACCTAGGTAGGTAGTCCTAGCGTCCCACGCGACAGAAGTGAACTTGGTACCTACGCGACGCAGACGAATGACTAGATGAAAGCGCAGAGCAGCTTGATCCAAAAGGTACAAGAATTCTATAAGCTCGGCATTGAACTAGAAGCATTAAAGATGGAAGAGATGATGCATCTGCCGGTGTTTGCAACTTCCGGCCGCGGCAGAACCCCGCCAAGACGGGGAATGAAACGTTTGGGACTTGGCATGAAGTTGGCTGGCTCACAGGCTGCGCTCCCAGCGGGTTCCACTAAAATTCAACTTCACTTCACCTGGCACCACATCACCCCAAAATCGAGGACATATCACCACGGTCAGGCTTCAGACTAAATTACCATCATCTTCATCATTCCCATCTCTCCAGCTACTCCGCCTTCCGAATCCCACCATGTCCCCCCAGTCCACCCTCCTCGATCCCTCCATTTTTACCTTTCTCGAGTCCAAGATTGAAGAAGAAGCCCTCGTCCGCGACAACCTCTCCCAAATTGTGCAAAAGCTCGAACGAAGCGTCGCCTCAGCACAAGGACTGCTCTCGCGCGTCCACTCCACGCCCCGCTCTGGCTGTAGGTCTTCCTCCTGCCACGACCTAGATCCTCTTTATTTCTCACCTTCATCATATGATGCTAACATAGAAGGCGCTCCGAAGACCCCGAGCTGGTAAAGCAGGTTGAGAAAGCCGTCAGGAGACAGGTTGATGATGTGAAGGAGTTGAGCCAAGTAGCTTCCGCGCATCCCTACTATAAGTATGTACATAACCCTTTCATCTTTGGCTGTTTTCCGGAATCCGTTCCCTTGCTTGCTTGCTTGCTTGCTTGCTTGCTTGCTTGCTTGCTTGCTTCTTTCTTTCTGGCTGGCGCGCGAAGAATCATAAACTTTGGACAGGACGCGACTAATTTCTTTCTGTGTCAAGGTACAACACGAAGTGGGCGCGCAGTGTGCAAAATGCCATTGGTACAACTCTCTTCTGCGCATGGCTGGGTGGTTTTGCCGCAGAGGGGGATGACACGGCTGAGCTGGGACGCCTGCTCACTCTGGAGCAAGTAGGGGCTCTTTTCTCTGGTACGTCATTGTTGAATCGAGAAGAAGGCCTATCTTGTGTCCTCTTCGTCCTTGATTGATTCTTGAATCCCTCTCGCAGTTGTTAATGTTTCTGTTGTTCCTTGATACCGCGCTTTCATACTTTCCGCATATGCAATGACAGCCAGACTACTCTCACACTTGTTCCACACAATCGTTATCTTTGACCTTGTTCGTCGGCGTTGGGTGAATAACATGTACTTGCTCATTTTTCCCTCATCTGCTACGACCGTATACCAAACCAGAATACCAGCGATCGCATCTACACGAACTTGAACACCAACTAACATTCCCTGGCCTCGGGGTTTTCAGTCCCAACAAACCTCAAGGATCACGACGCCTTCCATCTCACCATAGAAGAATACCTTCTCTCTCTCACGGACTTAACACCCGAGTTAGCCCGTCTGGCTACTAACGCCGTCACTCTCGGTGACTTTGACTTGCCCATGACCATTAGCGCCTTTATCAAGGACATTTTCGCCGGCTTTCAGCTGCTCAATCTCAAAAATGACATCTTGAGGAAGCGTGCTGACGCGGTCAAGTACGACGTGAAGAGGGTGGAGGATGTGGTATACGACTTGAGCCTGAGAGGGTTGGTGACAAGGCCGGCAGAACCTGAGCTTGTGGATACGGAGATGAAGGCACCGGAGTAGGTAATCAGGAGGGATGTGACAGGGCTAGGTGTTGCGTGATTTTGGAATGAATGCAAAGAAGTACGGGAGCAATTTCTCGCTCCACCAGATGAGGGAGGCTGGGCCAGTCGGGCAGGCGAGTCCCACTACATATCTAATCTGCTTCGTGGTTATTACTAGAAAAAGGCACGGATTCAGATCAGAACGTAGGCAGCGCATCAAATTGCGACCATAAGGGCCTACAACTGCTTAACTGGTCGTATATACATGCAAGGTCTTGTGCAAATGCACACGACTCGAACTTCTTTTGGCCATTTTCCACTTACACAATACTCATACCTTCATACCCGTCGGGTTTTGGCTACAAAAAGTCCTAATGCCCCGAGAAAGCGAAAAATGCAACATGTATCCTTCTCGCCAGACGCCATATATACTAAATCCTCGTCCCTCCGCCTCTGTCCCTACCACCTCTATCTGTGACTATCATTGTGAGCGCCTCCCATCGTATTGATACCAGGTCAGTCATGCCTAAATGTGCATTTATCGCCTCGCGCACATTTGCCTTGTTGCCAGAATGTACACGCCTTGGTACCAATCAGCGCCTTATTCGCTGGTTTGTGGGGCGGTAGGGTGGCCTTCTTTTTGCGACCATCCTTGCTGTCTTTATCTCTCGATTCTCCACGGTCACGATCGCGGTCTCTATCACGCTCTCGTTCTCGCTCTCGATCAATGGTTTGGGGAGTTACTGTTGATGCCGCCGGCGGTGGCGGATGAAGAGAAGGCTGACCTTGTTGGCCTTGTGTCATTTGTGCCAGCAGCAGCAGTTGCTGATATGAAGGATCGTTGGCATTAAGGTTGCCGAAGAAGTTCGCACTTGCGCCCCGTGATGTCTGCTGTTGCTGGGGCTGGTTGATAGCAGCCAAAATAGACTGGAGCTGGGGTTCAGCAATCTGACCGGGCTGACCATGGTGGACATCAGAAAAGGTTGCTGGCTGTAGTGTCTGACCACCTGTCATCTGCTGGAGAAGTGCCAAATAAGGTGCGTAAGCTTGTTGTTGTTGTTGTTGTTGTTGTTGTTGCTGCTGCTGATAATAAGCGTTCCAGTCCTGTTGCTGGCCCTGGCCGATAGCACCGCCAGCAGCAGCAACAGACGCTGCTAATCTCAACGCGTTTGCTTCTGCTTCAGCACGAGCTCGCTCTTCGTCTAGCTTCCGTTGTTTTGTAGCCATTTCCTTGTTATAGCCCAGCCACCATTCGCGCTCTCGTTCTTGGTCATGTGCCAGCCAATCTGGAGGAGAAGTAGCAGGGTATGGCTGAGGTGCCAGATGCTTGGCGACTGTTTCAATATGATTGCCTATCATTTGCAGATTCTTGTCGCCGTAATGATAGGACCGAGCCGGGTCTAGGAGAATAGGATTCGAGTCGCGCCAAGTTCTCACTTTGTCGGATTGAAGGCAAGCGAGGACTAGCTCTTCGGCTGGAGAACCGACACCAAATGGAAATCTGTGGTGCACGAACTGGTCATGTGGCGGTGATGAATACGATGCGACTGCAGCCTGTTGTGAATGATTGGAGTGGGTAGGTGCTGCTTTTAGACGACCCAAAATCGAATCGAGCTTTGTAGATGGGTTGTTCTTCGCCTCAATCCTCCCCAAAGCTGTCGAAAGTGCCTGGTCCACGCCCATGTTCTGCTCCTCCCTCCATCTCAGCTGCAGTTCTTCAAATTTGACATCATCTGTCGGAACATATCCAGCCTTCCTTGAATTGCTTGTATACGTGCCTACCTGCTCGGCAGGAGGCGATCTGGGAGTCGCGGGGATGTCGTCAACAGCAGTGTAAATGGCCATAAGCTCTCGCTGCTCACGTTCCGCCATTAACCTTTGCTCTTCAGTACTGAATGTAATATGGCCACCCCTAGTGATGTAGCTCTTATTCCTGACATCACTTGGCAGATGAGAAAAGTCAACAGCATTGGGACTGGCCCATGGCTGGTACGGAATATCATCGTCATCGTCTTCTTCGTCTACGTCGGCGCGTTGTTTGAGGACCATTCCTTCGGATCGATCATCTGCGGCGTCGCGTATCATGTTGACATCGCGACCCTCGTCTTCCCTGTCATCCTTCTGGAAAATCTTGACTTGGACAAGATCTTCTTCGGGCTTCCAGCTCACGCGAAGTTTCTTCCTTGCTTCTTTGCGAAGCCGTTTGGCTCTTTGCACTGGGGTCTCGAAGCTGTCTATCACCTTGGATTCTTTCGACACTGCAGAAGCTGCCTCTGTTTTCTTCGAGTTGATGGAATCCAGCAACGAGGCAATGCCGGAAACTGCGCTGCTTGAGGAGCTAGGCGACGGCGACACAGACGCCGATAACTTTGATAATGGAGTGGCTTTTCCCTCTGATGATGGCCTGATCGGCGCAGTTGTTTTTCTAACTTCGATTTTACTCTTATCATCGATAGCAGTGGTAGGACTGTTGACTCCAAGGGCATCAGACTTTGCCACAGGTTTAACAGCAGGAGATCTGACAACGGGCCGTGTCTTTCCGGGCAGCATAGTAGAGCCCACTGGTTTGGCCAAAAGACCTGTTTTGATTGTAGAGGATGAAATCTTGGGCTGGGCCAGTTTCTTGCTCAAAGAACTGGATCCCGCTTCGACGGCGATTTTCTTGACTGTCCGTGTGTCGGACTCTTCGTCTCGGCCACGTTTCACCGATGCACTACCGTCTAATGGCACAGTCTGCTTGCCTCCAGCCTTGGCTCGACCGGACGCTGACGTGCCGACGTACCCTGTTGCTGTTTCGGGTTCGCTGGCTTTCTGAAATCTCCTGATCTTCGTAGTGATTTCCCGAACGAGTTCCTTGATCTCATCATCGCCCTTGTCTTCAAACCTTTTGCGGACGGTGTCGAAATTGGTCGTTTCGACTATTTTTCTGGTCATTCGAAAATGCGTGAACAGCTCGAGCACGATTTTGGGCAACTTTCCAGAGAAGTCACTAGCTTTGATTGAGGAGATGAGCGAGTTGACCAGGCTGAGAATCAATTTCTGATGTCCGCCAAGGTTGTCTAGGACTGCATCATCAGCATGTTCAACAGTAGCGTCCAATGCTCGGTAAAGAGCCTCTTTTTTTTGCTCGGAATCGCTTCTTTTTTTGGCAATAATATCGCCGGACAGCTTGTTCTTGACAGCCTGGTCGAGATCAAGTTTGCTTCGGTTCATATCTGTTCGTAATTTGATGAGAAAGTCTCCAGCTTGTTGCACACGCCCTGCTATCAAGGAACTTGTTCGTTGAGTGGCCTGGTCGACGTGGACGAATCCGATGGCATCCCACGCAGCGGCTTCGGCCGGATCGGCCGGACGCGTGGCAGGGCGAATCTTCAGAACTTATTAGTCAAAGTGACATAAAACGTGCACGAAAGTCGAAATACTAACCGGCTTATGGCGGTCGCCCTCGAGCGACTTCTTGGCTTTCTTCTCTGCCTTATTCTTCGAGGCTTCATCTGATTTCAGTTGTTCTTTTAGAGCATCTGCAACATGTTAGAGTTTCGAAGTAGGAAAACTCATGGCACTAGTCCGCTATTGGTCATGACTTACGGGGATATTCGGTATACTTTGGCTGTCTCTTCCCCAAGTTCCTCATAGACTGATCGTACTCATCCAGTAACATCTTCGCCTCGGCTCGTCTCTCGTCAAAGCCGCTCTTTTCCGCAGAGGGGCGATATCTGCTGGTGAATCGACCTTGGACTTCACATGGGAGAGCGAAGCCCAGCTCAGGTACGATCGGCTGCCCACTACGAGGGGGGAGAGCAATCAAAGGGGCCAACTTATCAAAGCTTTTTGGAGCTAGAAAAAGACGGCACAGTTAGTTGGGCTCTCTAATGAATTGATTACTGTCTCTCGAAGCATCTTACCTGGAAGCTTCACTGTGCCCTCATAGAGGAAATGGGGCAACCCTCTGATTGATGGGTACTTCGCCTGAGCTGCCTTATTACGCTTCTTGAAATTGGCTATCAATTTTGCCTCTTCAACTGTTGGTACAGGGACGGGCAGAGCGTCTACATCATCAGACTTCTTGGCGGACATATCGAGAGGAAACTCGGTAAACGTGACCAAGTTCTCAGCTGCAGGCGGCTCGGACACATCTTTAAGGGGGCGCTTCCGCTTCCCCGCTGCTGGAGAATTTTTTGAGGTAGGAGCTGGCGGTTGACCGCCTAGAGGAACTTGGTACGTGGCCTGCATCAAGGACGGATCAAAAGCAATAGGTTGTGTCGGTTGGCCGGATTGTGAAAAGGCACCGGACTTTTGAGTATAATCAGCGTTATGTAGGGCTTGCTGATTATGAAGTTGAGTTTTCAGATGAGCTGAAGGGTTCGATGTATGTAGTTGTTGAGGTTTTTGACGGTTTTGCTGTTGATGATCCTGATGCTCTTGTTGTTTTTGCTGCTGTTGGAAAGCCAAGTGTAGGTTGGAATCTTGAACAAAATGACTCGATTGGCTGTTCACATTTGGCGCAAAGTCTTGACCATGTGAATAAGGCCTCTGCTGTTGAACTGAAGAGGTTTGTTGAGGCTGACGAGAGAAATGCTGCTCTTGCTGGAAGTTGTTCTGCAGGCCATCAAAATGCTGTACTGGAGGTTGCCCGTGACGAGAGCCTGTTCGAGGCAAAATTTGGTTTGGATCGTACTGGGCTACAGTTGCATTGAAAGCATTTTCGTTTTGACCCGGAAACTGAAAGTCATGTTGCCCATAATTTTCAACTGGTCCATGATGCTGCTGATGTGAATGATTCTGGTTCAAACTCATATTATCCTTGGGCTGCTGCCCATAAACGTCAGAGTGTATATCACTAAAGGCGGGATCGATGACATCTTGGCCAGGTTGGGCGAATTGCTGATTGAGCCCCAGGGAACTATGAACCCCATGAAAGGCGGAATTATCGCCTTGAGAAAGGTGAAGACCGCCTCCCGAGAAAGCGTCATCCTGGTGAGATGCGTCGAAGAAGTTCGGCGATTGTTCATCTTGATGACCAGCTATGTGTGAAAAGGAGTCGGCCTGGTCTGCTATAGGCAGCGGCCAGGATTGACTGGGGTCGAATTGGTCATCTTGGCTTCCATAGCCGAAGTCAGCAGGCCATGAACTCTGCCCACCTGTGCCGTTTTGGCCCGGACCGGTCCAGGACTGCATTTCAAGTGATGATCTGGACTTTGCCCAAACATGCACTATTCATAGGCAACAACAATCTGTAGAAGCGGATATATTGCTAGCACATCATGTTAGCGAACATCACCACCCAAGGTGAGCGCGCACCGAAATGACCGCAGGCTTAGTCAAAAGCAAAAGCAAACGAGAAAGATGAAAAAGTGAGACTGGACGATGCCAGCCAGACCTGGATTGGTAAGTGACAGTGACAGCGACAGCGCCAAATTTGGTATTGTAGATGCTCTCAATTTCACCATATAATCAACGTGGCTGGCTGGCTGGCTCGTAGCTACACAGAAGGAACGTCTCTTCCGAGTCCTCATAACATCGCAGCGCATGTGCGCTCCGCAAGTACTTACTTTAGGAGTTAGGGTGGCGAGGAACTTGTAGCTTGCAGCAAGTCTGTGATCGGCTAAATGTCGGCTAAGGGTGGGGGCCGCTTCTGACGCTAGCTAAGAAATAGCAAAACGCGCAGGGATTGGGTCGATCAATCAAAAATGCGACAATCTATGCTGAGAGCAGGAGATGTCAGTCCTTATGTTTTTCCTCGTCCCTGATTGACAGCGATGCATGTCGAGAGGGACTTGTGAGTCTGAAAAATCTGTTGTGTTGAATATGAGATGAAGAGACAGAACAATCAGCGACAGATTGGCAGGGTGTTCAGGTCCCGAAGTACCCAAGCCCGGTTATAGATCTCGAAGACTGCACAAGCCATGTTGAGTAATGACCGCCACCAGGTTCATCATCGAACAACACAGGCGGCGAAGGGTGTCCAACAAGCCTGCAAGAGAGCAGTACCAGGTAATAGTAGGAAGCAAACGGTCGATGCATTCATGATGGATCGAGTATGGCTCAGGTTGTCTTCGACTGTTCGACTTGAGTGGCCGCGTTGGTCTCAGTGGTGTGAGGTGACATCAAGATTTCCCATCAGCTGGACACTCGCGACGATAATTGTGCAACCATCCAGGTCTGGTCATCAGATGGGCGATTGTTTATGTCCATGTTGGCTTCGTTCCTTTTTCCCCTTCTCTTCTGCTATCGCATGATCCTATGCGACAAACCCAGTCGAAGAGTTGCCGCATAGGACACGTGATGTATTCTCTATGGCATGGTAATTTGCGCTTCTCATACTGCCACCAAGACGGATGCGCCGATGCGTCGAGTCTGTAGGGACCGACCGACACACCCAGCACTTTGGCTTTCATTGTTTAACTGGTCCGAGAGAGCCGATGCGTTCTACTCCTGGATATGCCACTTCAATATGGCCATAGAAAAGACCACGGCAATTTCATTGATAGAAGAACACCAGACCCACACAGGTATGTCGGTGACTCTGCTTCCATTCACACTGGCAACAGACTCAGGGGAGGAGGAGGGTATGACTAGGCTTGGGAAGAGAGACTTCTCGCCACCCAAACATGGGTGGTTGTGCAGGGAAGGAAAGGGGCTTAAGGTGTCAAGATGAAGCATACCCGGGTGATTGATATATGTTCTTTCAAATATCGGTCGCAAGAACCGAGCTGTGCATCATGTGCCTCTCTGTCGCGCTGTTTACGAGTAATTGAACGCGTTTTAAGGAGAGGCCTAGTGACGATGCGCAGCCTCGCGATCGAGTAGTTGGCGGTGGTATCAAGGCGAAAAGTCGAATTTAGGTTGAGGGACAGAGAAAACTATGACCAAGTCCAAATAACTCCGCAGCTTGCCGATCAAAGCTGATGCCACATGCTTCGCAGTAGATGGCGGAATGCAAGATGTTTGATGGAGAACAGGAGATGACGGTTGAAAAGTTAGGTGAGCTTCCTAGCCAAGGCTGGGCTCCTGTGCTGTGGCCGCAAAATTCAGGCAGTAAGGCATGTAGCATTAGGTACCTGTAACCTGGTATGTACGGTGTACATCTGTGCAACCCGGGCTGTGCTGTTGTCAACAAAGCAACAAAGCTTCCGGAGTCCGTACATCAGGACCGGAATTTGGTCGATCCGTTTCCTCGAATCAGCGTGCAGGCAGTGGGCACACTGTGGCCACTGCTGTCATCAGTGATGATGATCAGTCATCACTGACAGTGATGAGTACCTTGAAGTACCTACATACGTACATACCTACCTAGCTGCCAGCCCATCGAGTTGAAGTTGACACTGTCGTATGCGACGCGACTTGAAGCTTCTGAATAATCAATTCGACAGATTCCACTCTGATGAATGCTGCAGGCTCACCGCATAGCTTGTTTTAGCTCGCCCAGCAACGTGGCCAGCCAACCTCGCGCCACCTGACATCGCAACTGGCCAACTCGCGACAATGGCTACCAGAGGCAACTCTTTGCGACATCGTCAAATAGGTGGGTGCAACCAGAACCACTTGAATGAATCTACGAGGGCTCGGTTATCTAACCACATATGAAACTTCTCTTGACAGCCTCTCTCAAGAAGATCCTCAATCTAAACGAATTTTCTGACGCTGGCGAATCCGACGATGCGCACGCCAATGGACATCTGACGCCTGTGGCACCAGTATTAGATGCGGACGGCAATCCGATTTGGAAAGTCCTGGTATTCGACGATTTAGGACGAGATGTCATCAGCAGTGTCATGCGTGTTAGTGACCTTAGATCAATGGGCATCACCATGCACATGTATGTACATCTCCTCCAACCTGCACTAAACCGGTAAACAGCAACTGACAGATAATTGTTGAAACAAAAGGCACATTAGCACATCACGCCATCCGATTCCTGATGTCCCGGTAATCTATTTGCTCGAACCGACCGCTCAGAACCTGCAAGGCATTACGGACGACCTGCGGAAAGGACTATACTCTCCGGCCTATATCAATTTCTTGTCTTCCCTTCCCAGAGTTCTATTAGAGGAGTTGGCGTCACAGACAGTCGCTGCTGGTACTTCGGAAAACATTGCACAGATCTTTGACCAATATCTCAACTTTATTGTGGCCGAACCAGATCTGTTCAGCCTAGGCATGCAAAAAGCGCATACGTACTGGGCGCTGAATAGCGCCAAGACAAGCGATGAGGAGCTTGAGGCCGTTGTAGATCGCATAGTCAGCGGTCTCTTTAGCGTTGTTGTCACTATGGGTATGCTTCGCCAGGTGTTTTTGCTTGTTCAATCACTGACCATATGGTTTTAGGAGCAATACCCATTATTCGCTGCCCTAAGGGGGCAGCAGCAGAAATGGTCGCAGCCCGCTTAGATCGAAAGCTTCGCGACCACATACTCAATTCCAAAGACAACCTTTTCTCCGGTGCACGACCCTCCACTGTTGGTACTCCGAGCTCTCGGCCCGTATTGGTCTTGCTCGATCGAAACGTCGACTTGATACCGATGCTGTCCCATTCTTGGACCTACCAATCCCTTGTTCACGATGTACTGAACATGAAACTAAACCGGATTACTATCGAAACACCCCTCGATGAAAGTAATATTGCGAAGGGAAGTACCAAAAAGTCATACGATTTGAGCGCCAATGACTTCTTCTGGACTAAGAATGCCGGGGTCCCTTTTCCTCAAGTAGCCGAGGACATTGATGCGGAACTGTCGAAATACAAGGAAGATACGGCAGCCATTACCAAGAAGACTGGAGTTTCTGATTTGGAAGATCTCCAAAATGACACAAGCGCAAGCGCTCAGCATCTCAAGACCGCGATCACGTTGCTGCCTGAAATGCGGGAGCGTAAAGCCACTCTTGATATGCACATGAATATCTTGGCGGCTTTGTTATCGGGCATTAAGGATAGACAGCTTGACAACTACTTCCAGCTTGAAGAGAATGTAATGAAACAGACTAAAGCACAAATCATGGAGATCATCAAGGATGATAACAAGGGGAAAGAGCCTCTCGACAAACTTCGATTGTTCATCATTTGGTTTCTCAGTACCGAACAGGAAGTTGGTCGAACAGACTTTGAAGGCTTCGCAAACGCTCTCGAAGCTATTGGGGCGGATGTCTCATCTTTGCCCTACGTTAGACAGTGAGTTTGCATTGCGTTGTTAATGATAGGCGCGCACAAATATGTGCACAACATGACTTTCCGTGGCTAACCTAATCTTCAAATAAAGGGTGCGTGCTACGACCAAAATGACACAGCTTACTACGATAAACAACAACTCGGGTCAACCAGCCACATCGTCTGACTTGTTCGGTCGCTTCTCTTCCATATCAACGCGCCTGACGGATCGATTAAAAGAGACGGGCGTTCCTTCAGGTCTGTCATCAAACTTCGAGTCTCTCATATCTGGTGTCAAGAACTTTTTGCCAGCAGATCGCGATCTCACCGTGACCAAGATTGTGGAGTCTATCATGGATCCGTCGGCTGCCTCTTCATCCGCCATTGCTAAGACGGAAAACTACCTGTATTTTGACCCTCGGTCAGCAAATGCTCGCGGAAGCATGCCTCCGCCAAGTGCACTCCGGTCGGGGCCTGGCGCCAACGCTCCCGGCGGTATGCCCGGCTCGCAAGGTACAGGGCAGGCAGCAACTTTTGGTCAGCGACGTCAAGGGTTCACAGAAGCGGTCGTCTTCACTGTGGGAGGAGGAAGTATGGAGGAGTACGGCAACTTGCAAGAGTGGGTTGAGCGGACGAGCAAGGACCGGGGCAGAAAAAGAGTCGTATATGGCAGTACGGAGTTGGTCAATGCCGGACAATTTATCAAGGAAGAACTGGAGAGGTTGGGCGGCGAAGTTGCGTCATGATAATAAAGAATCAATCAAAATCTGTCGGCGTGTTATTAGATGCTAGTTTGAAGTACGCAGAGCAGAGCACAAGCAGGAACAACTTTTCCAGGGTGTGGAAGTCATCAACGCGAGGGCTGAAGAATACGAGAACAAGAACGAGCATTGAAGCATGCATCCTCCGCAAAATTATCATCAACTGTGCGCGAACCAGTTGCATTTCTTGCAGCATTAGACTTGTGTGTAAAAGTCAGTGTCTTGTCGGGTACAAAGGTGCAGCGCGGCTGCACGTGTCTCTCTCATGTACCGGTGAAGCAGCCCACACGTTGCGCGCCACCCGCCCAACCGAAGCTCATGATGGGGACCGGCCAACCATGGCGCCGCGATGCACTGCGCATTCGAGGCTGAGAAACCATGAACTGCGCTTGTCTCCAAATCCACCCAAGAACCCATCACCTGCTTTCATCATCAGAGCCCGCCCGGCGCCTACACATCAGCCCCCCTTCAAGTCTCTGCCATCGCATCCACACACGCCCATTTGCTCTCCTCTCTAATTATCAAGATTTACCTGGCACGATACGCCCACATCCAAGAAGCGCACCGTTTCCATTGAGCTCAAGTGCCCGACACCAATTCACCCCCGAATGTCAAGGGCGAGGCTGGCCCCTCGAGAGAAAACACAATCGCGTCGAGGCTAGCCATCACCTGAGGACGAGGAATCGCCGTCTCGCGATTGCACGTGGCTGTATTATTGCGTTTGGGTTTCTCTTCTCCCAATAAAGCTATCTTGGACCGAGCATCAATCCGTGAATCGTGATACAGTCACGTCGCATATCTATTAAACAACATGGACAGCTCGCCCATCAAAGCTGAGAAGTCGGCAGACCACCTCAAAAGCGGCTACAAATCATGGAAGAAAAAGTATCGCAAGATGCGCATCGTGTTCGATCAAAAGATGCAAGAAGGGGAGGACCTGCACAAGAAGGAGGAGAAGGCCTCAGCGACAGTAAAAAGATTGGCAGTAGAAAATGAGTACGATGACATCTCTCCATGATAATGGCTTCAACAGCCCTCGCCTTTTGTTCTTCATCCTCTTCCCTTGAAGCCAATCATCAGCTAATCAAACTGTTCCTCAGCCGTCTCCTAGATCTCCTACTCGACATCAACAACTCTCCCCAAATTCCATTCGACAAACGGATAGACGTGTCACTGAAGCCTACATCCTCAAAACTCCTTCTTCCTCTCGATAAGAAGCATACAACGCAGCTGCAGCTCCCTATGAAGCATCTGTCGCAACTGGTGGAGGAGATCCCTCACTTATCCTACAGCGCAGCCAAGGCTTCAAAGTGCTCCTACGTAGCCGATCTGATGCCCCCCGACGGCGAAACGTATCCATGCAGCTTCCTGTCTGCTGACGACGTGGACAACTACCTCCACGACATAGACAGCTTGATTGACCCAGAGACACATATTCCGACGCTTGCGCCTCGCGCCCATCCTACTTCTCAGCCCCTCACACATCCACACCTCAAGAATCCGACCAGCGTAACCAATTGGCTACGTAAAAACGCCCCCAAGATCTTCCTCCAGGATAGTGAGGCTCATGACGGAGATGATGATGGCCACACAGGCGGTCATACCGGCGGAAAGAAAACACGCGGCGGTTCTCGTAGCGAGCGCGGCGCCGGTCGTGGTCGCGGCAAACGCACAAGCATGGCCTCCAGGGCCGCTGAGCGCGAGCGCCAAGACTGGGACCCTATTATGGATGAAGACGTCGATGTCGGAACCCCCGTTAGCCGCGGCGGTAAACGTAAGAGAGACGACGATCCTGGCTACAGACCCGGCGGATCACTCGGCCGACCTGTCAAAAAGAAGAGAAAGAGTGACCTTGATTCTCCTGCCGTCAGGAAGAGCAAGAAGGAAACACATACACCCAAGAGGGATGAATAGGATTCACTTCATCGTCCTTGGTCATGATTTGGCATGCGAAGAGGGGTTAAGATGGAGAATAAAAATTACAGTCAGTCTGGATCAGTGGACAAATGGAGGGTAATACGGGGGGGCATAAAGGGCGGCGTTTTCAAGGCGAATCAATTCGGTCGTGCAAGTTGAGTATATGACAACATGAAGGAATCAGAAGATGGGTACTTGTGCAGGAAAGGGGAAACCACAAGATGAATGATATGAACTGGAAAACAAAAACGTTCACGCATCACCTTTGGGGGGTTGTTTGTCCAGTACTCCCCTCCCTTTTTTTTTGTCTTTTGTAACTTTGGGATGGTGTTTGAGAGTGTTCAACGCTTGGTGCATTGGACGAGGGCCGGATGGGAAAGCTTGAGAACTGTTCCATTGTATAACAAGCACACACGCGTTTTCTTTTATTTTCTAAAAACATCAAAAGAGACAATGGCAATTTGGTTCAACCATTGCGTGGCTTTTCGTCTCGCTTCCTGGTGCTGCTCCAGATGGACATGAATATTCGTTTCGTTTTCTCAGCTGGCGAGGAGTACTACTATGATTTACGGCAGCCGTTCTGCACTGTCCTCACTTCGTCCACATCATGAGTGGACCGATGCATGGGGAGTCACAGAGCGTGATGCTCTTTCATCTACTTTCGATCGATTTGGTCCTTGCTTTGCTCTTCACCCGATAAGTTGGGGAGGTGAACATGACTGCACAACAAATCCATGGACCTCAGTCGATCAATAACGACATGCTTCTCTATTCCAGATGCGAACGTCCATTTTGATGATTCTTAGATTCCATTTTATCACGTTCATCCCCAACAGATGGGGGATAAATGCAACCCGCCCCTAACCAATAAAGATCCTCCTCTTATGCAAAATTCTGCGGCGACCCAATGGCCAGGGTATTTTATTCATCGCGACTATCGAGCAATCTCGAATTCGCTTCTTCTTCATTCGCTCTTTCAGCTCTGGTTTTAGGTTGTTGGGTCCAGGCTGATGTTTCACAACTTCTGCTTCAGAATGTTCTTCATGCGGCGCTCGACAGCTTCGAGGTACTCATTTGTGGTGACGTAATCAGAGCGCTCGTTCTTGCCACAAGCCAAAGCCAGGTCCTTGGTCATGATGCCGTCCTTGTCAACGGTATCGATGCAAGCCTGCTCCAGGCTCTCCGCAAATGCAACAAGCTCGGGTGTGTCGTCGAGCTTGCCACGCTGAATGAGACCACGGGTCCAGGCAAAGATGGAGGCAATCGGGTTGGTCGAGGTCTCCTTGCCCTTTTGATGCTCGCGGTAGTGACGCGTGACGGTGCCGTGGGCAGCCTCGGACTCAAATGTCTTGCCGTCGGGAGTGATGAGAATAGAAGTCATGAGACCGAGAGAACCGAATCCCTGGGCGACGATATCAGACTGTACATCACCATCGTAGTCTGGAAGCAGACAACGGTTAGCCGACAACGACTCAAAATGATTCTACCCTCCAAATCTCTCCTTGGGAGCCCAGAAAGCAAACTGCTACACTTACTCTTCAATGCCATAATATAGCCACCCTTGCTCTTCATCATTTGGGCAACCATGTCATCAATAAGACGGTGCTCGTACCAGATCTTCTTGGCTTCGAAATCCTTCTTGTACTGGGTATCGTAAATGTTCTGGAAAATGTCTTTGAAACGGCCATCGTATTTCTTAAGAATGGTATTCTTGGTACTCATATATAATGGTAGCTCCTTATCCAAGGCCAGCTTGAAAGAAGCGTGTGCAAAACCAGTGATAGATTCATCAGTGTTGTATTGAGTCTGGGCAACACCTCCGCCATTCTTAAACTGGAACACCTCAATCTCCTGGGGCTCACCACCTTGGGGAGTGTAGACCATGGCTAGTTTGCCGGGCCCAGGTACAACAAGATCCTTGGCACGGTACTGGTCACCGAAAGCATGACGTCCGATGATGATAGGCTTTTCCCAACCAGGAACCAGTCGCGGAATGCGAGGAATGACAATGGGCTCGCGGAAAACGGTACCGCCTAGGGCATTTCGAATGGTTCCGTTCGGGGAGAGCCACACTGGAGATGGAAGCTGTCAGACGTCTGTACTAATGGAGCTGAGGTCCATACTACTGGAGCTGAAGTAGAACACTGTTCAGGCTTACTTTGTTTCAACTTAAACTCCTCGACGCGAGCCTCATCGGGAGTGATAGTTGCACATTTGACACCAACAGAGTACTTCTTAATAGCCTCGGCAGCATCAATCGTGACCTGGTCGTTGGTCTCGTCACGGTATTCGAGACCAAGATCATAGTACTTAAGGTCAATGTCAAGATATGGGTAGATGAATTTGTCCTTGATGTTTTGCCAGATAATTCGAGTCATTTCATCACCATCTAGTTCCACAACAGGGTTCTTGACCTTGATCTTGCCGGAAGAAGCCATGTTATGAGCTGAGACGGAGAAGGTTCGAACAGCGCCAAAGTTTAATCGACAAGAAGTGACGCGGACAGACGTGACGGGAAGGCGACGGAGCGCAAGTGAGGATGAGAAAAGCCGCGCGGCGGAATGCATGGTGAAGTTCTCAAGAGAGGATGGGAAGACCTCCCAACCACGCAAGTAAAGATGCAGGCGAGCAATACCGGATCGATATACGACAAAGAGGCAGCAGAACGCAGAAGGCCGTCGGTCGGAGAAGGGGCGGAATGATGGGAGCGTCACGGCCTTGTTGAGCGAGTGAAGATCGTTGCAGTCTGGACCAGCGCAGCGTTGTCGGAGCGCCACGACGGGGCTCAAAGGGTGGGGAGGAATAGAAGTTGGTGCCGCGGGCCGCGGCCTGCCTCAACGCGGGAACGCGACAGCCACCTGAATTATGTACCTAACAGCTGTTGACTCATGAGCGCGGGGTGCTGCAAGCTACCTATGTACATGTACATCCATACATAAAATGGGAAGTCCGGAGGGCCCCTCCTGCGTCGGGTCGGTGGGCCTATGGAATAGTAAAGCTGAAGAGTCCCGCTGCCGCGGATTCACGTGACCGCACTGACTGTCGCG